>VWZU01016823.1:606880-632493 GCA_013397095.1 Sterrhoptilus dennistouni | reverse complement strand
TTTTTTTTTTTTTTTATCTGTATTATGTGAAACACACAGGAAAAGCCCTTTAAAGGAGAAGGATTATTTGCATGCAGCAGAGCCCAAGAATTTGAAGAGCAAACATGAGGAAGGTTGCACAGTCAGATGTGATGCTGCATTCCTTAGAAATACTATCATTTTATTACATTCCTCTTCAAGGAATTAGGCAAAGCTGCAGTGTTTCTGAAGATGAATGAAAGAAAAAAGGGATAAAGAAATTAAGGTGTGGCAAACCATAGTCAGAAACCAAAATTACAGACACTCTTGTAAATAAACATGCTTTGTTGCCTGCTTTTTATTTTGCACCTTTGACATACTTCTCTGCTTATATTCGAGCATATGTTTGTTTTTTCTTCGGAAAAAGAAAAAGAAAACTGCACACGGCTCAGATTGTGTCTGTGAAAGTGTAATTCTGTATGAGCAGGGAACAGCCACAGGCCAAGTCAGCAACTTTCAACACAGCTGGCATCAGGGATTCCACAGACTATGGTCCTTTTGTTACCAGAGCTGAAGGATGTCAAATATTTCGCTCATTTGACCAGCACATGTTGCGCTACCCTACTTGGATTTTATGCAGTCTGAAATAGAGAGGAAGTTTTTAAAATTTGTCATTTTATATTTCCAAATGTGACTGAAGGATCAAACATTAGTCCACCGCAGTAAGCAAACTGAAATGATTGCTCTGACAAGATGCTCATGTTCTAAAATTTTTATCATCAGGTTTGTAGTAAAGCAGGAGAATTTAATTACATTTTTTAAAACAGACATTTTTATCAGAATTTTTTCAAAAGAAAACATGGAGGAGATGGAAAAGCCACACAAGAATGTTTGAAAGATCAGATATAAAAGGCATAGCAGCAGATCTTAAAGGGAAAACTTTTAATTGAGCCAGGCTGATTGTAAATGGAAACAAAAGTTGAAAGAAAAATGTTGTTATACACTGTCAAGTGTTACTTCATCAGTAAGAGACCTTCTGAAATGTCAAAACCTGGGGCTGTGTTCAGACACCTCAATGCCCCCTGGCAGCAAGTGCTTGCAAAGGAAGAAGCTCCTGCTCCTTTCTGCCTTTGTGTTTTCAGGTGGAAAACCCATCCTAAAATCACTTCCTTTCTAATACACTCAATGTCAGTTTGTGTTTGGAGTAAATAATATCAAAAACAAAAGACCACTCCTTATGTTCCTGAGAACAGCAGCCTCCACATGTAGTTCCCTGGCACAAGAAGTCACAATCATAAATCACACTTTTATTACGCGTGGTTTTCCCTTTATCTTCATTTATGCTGCACCACCATCCAGAGTTCTTTGGGAACCTTACACTCCAAGATCCCAGGGACTCTCTTACAGTCCATTAGGCTTTTCTTCTGCATAATACAATTCTCAAGCTTTCCACTAGTCATCCTTGGGCCAAGTCCAGCTGTCTTGTCCAGTATCCAGCAACTTTCCAAGAGGCACATACAAACCATGTGTGCACCAGAGATACTTCAGACCCTATCCATGGGCAAAAGTCACAAATCAGGACACAGGTGTGCATGAACATCCAGTCAGAAACCTTCTGGGACTGCTGCCAGTAAAGAAATAATCATAAGAACAGGTTTATTCAGCAAGAGAAATTACACCAGTTCTGCAGGAGGCCTTCTTGTTCCTGTTTCCTAGTTACATGGTAAATCTGGACTGGGTTTAAGGTACAAGGCTGACTTCCGCATGGCATTGCATTCATAATATGAATAAGGAAAATCTCAGCTTGAAAACTAAAAATTAAATTCAAGACAGCTATAAGCATGAGTGTAAAACAATGAGGAGGTGGAAGAAAAAGGATACAAACATTTTTCTGAGGCCAAGTATTGAGGCAACAGTCGAGAGAGGTTCCCAAATATCCTACTTGAAAAAATAAAACCCACAAAAAAAGACACCCACAGTAAAAATAACTACCAAACCCCTCACTTCACCCTTCAGAAGTCATCTTTCTGCTGCCCTGAAACAATAGGGCTATGTTCTCTTTGTGAGATGTTTTATTTCAGCCACCACACCCAGTTCTGGGAAGGGCAGGACGATAGCTGCTGATTTGTTTGCAAGATGGTGCAAGGTGAAGTCAAAGTTACTGTTCCTGTATCCTGTTCTTTTTTTTTTTTTTTTTGTAATTTCACACTAGTAAATATGGAGACAAAATTCACTGATAAGCTAAAAGGAGAAGGGTGCAGAGCTTCCACCATGCTGCCTCACCAGCTCAGCCTTAATTGGCACAAGCTTCAAAGCAAGGAAAATTTCTTCCCTCCCTAGATTCGAGCCTCAGCCATCTGCAAAATCAACACCCTGCACAGAATTCTTCTTCAGGAGGGAACAAGTCAAAAATCACATTTGCTTTGCATATAATACCCTGAGCTTATTTTCACTGATGACCTAGATAGACAAATTATACAAATCCAGACTAAATAAAAATAAACCAGCACATGCACTGGGGGTTAGTGTGTGTCTAATGTTTAAGTTGTACATCACATGGCACATCAGCTCCTTTATCCAGACTGAGGACCTGAAGAGGACAAGCAGATAACTTTTTTAAAAGCCTGTTGTGTTAACCATCACCAAGCTGGCTGCTTGGCTGAAACAATAAAAGGATTTCAGCCAAGCGAGCATTACTTCCTCTAGACCGTCTTTTAAAAATTAAACTCTGGAAAGATAACAACAGTCATGCTCAGGGCTAATTATAGCAGAACCATTACAGCAGCTAAAAATGCTAAAAAGAAGTGGTGGGAAAGGAAGGAAGGAAGGTAGCTTATAGGAAAAAAATAGCAGGGAATGGCAAGCCTGTCATATGTGTGACACTTGGCCTTCGTGCAGAGCTCACAGAGAGAGGGAAGGTAAAGGCTCATAAGGTCTGTGGACAACCAAAGGCCCAAACTCTGACAAACAAAGACAGACAAAAGACCCAAAAATGCTGCAAGAAACTAAGAGATGTATGAGTAATGTGCAAATTAAAGTGGAAAAATTAAGAAAGGATTCTCACCCTGGTTTTTTTATCCCAGCTGAGAGCACAGGAGAAAAACTATTCTGCTCCCATGCTCACACCTGACTGTCAAAGCCCAGCCTGGGCACAGCACAGGTACTAGGCTGTTTTTTTTCAGGCTGAAGGAGAAGGCTGCACTCAGCAGTGATTTTAGCAAGAGAACTGTAAGCCTGAAGAAATCCCAAAGCCATGGAGCCTCGTGAGGAGCAGCAGAGTGTGCTGCCAGGCTCTCAGAGCAGCCGAGGAAGAATCTTGCTTTCATCTGTGATCTGTACTTGCATTTTCTTGGCATATTATTTTCTTTCTAACCCTATAATCAAACGTTTAGAAGCTACTTCGACAGCAGACATACTACTTTGTCCTTCTATTCCTAAACTTTGGCTAGTAATCAGGTGATCCAGACAAGGACAGACTACTCATTTGTTTGGGAGTGGCAAATCGATGAACGGAGGAAATTCACAACACCCTTTGCCCAGCACTAAACCAGGTCAGTAGAACCCTTCCCTCTAGCCCAAGGCTGTGCCTTGGGCTGTATCATGGAGAACCACCTCCCCCTGGGATCAGCAAGTGCGAGAGCAGTAAAATATCAAGGAAACAATGAGAGGCCTCTAATTAATGAAGCTTTCCTACACAGCAGAGCATGTGCATAAACTGCCTTTGAACACTGACCTACAGCTATAAACCCACCAGAGGTTTTTACCTGTCATAAATCCACCATAAACACAGGCTGGAAGATGCAGAGAGATCCAGCAGCATGAAACAACCTAGAAATGACTGATGCCTCCCTGCCCTCCCCCAAAAATCCTCAAATCATTAAGGCTGGAAAAAGAAGGCTATTTTTTCCTGCATATTCAAGTAGCTGTGAATGCATAAGTTCTCAAACCCACACACACTAACAACTGTCCTTATTTAAAAGATTTCTCACAGTTGCTACAAGCCAGGAATAAAATAGATATGAAAGTACTGCAAAAGGCACTGCAACAAGAAGAAAATGCCAGCAGAAAAGATATTGGAAAGAGACAGAAAAGTTTTGATGCTTACTCATGCTAGTTACACGGTAGGATGATTTTCCCCAAATATCTGTAAAATCAAGTTTCACCATCTGTGAAATCAACACAAATACCAGGGATTCTGATCTGAAATAAAGTTCAGCTCCACACTAGGTGGGTTAAAAAAATCAGTGGGTTTGGTTCACTGAGGATGCATAATCAAATGGGACAGCACTCAAACAAATGTGCCCCAAGCTGCAGCATGTAATCGTTCTTTATTCTGCATGGGGGAAAAATAATCCTTGAGACTGGTCAGGAAAAGGAGCTGGGACAAGCGTTTGAGCACAAAAATAAAACTCAAAATTGAAACAGTCAGCTGAAATTAGGAAAAAAGTAATTTATAATCAGTTTTGAGAGAGGGTTCCAGACTCCTCTGGGCCTGGAAGTCCACCTGTAAGTCACTTTTCCCTGTACTTTGTCTCCAACAGCAGGTGCAACCAGGTGGGATATTGCTATGAGTCCATGATAAAATGCCATTTATCCCTGCAAACACTAATATTCATCAATTCTGCCTGCAGATAAAACAATAAATGTTTGCTTCCACAAATGGAGGCGATGTTATTTAAACCATGATACTATTCTAGTAAATCCGAGACAGATGGGCCAGGATTCGGGGACAACTGAAGTTGCTGTGTTTATGATAAGGGAATTAGAGTGACAGAAAGCCTCTTGCTGGGAGATGTGGGATCTAGTACATTTGCATTTGCTTCAGGAAGATGAAGGTTCCACAAATACACCACTCAAGGTCAGTGAGCCAGAATAGTTTGAGTCCCCTCTTTTAGGATGGAGCTGAAATTAGGAAATTCCAGGGTAACTTATACAAAGCAACATCCACAGAGTCCAGCAGGTCACTGCAAACAAACCTGATGTAAATTTTTGACATATCCTGTTTCTCTCTCTGCTGGAAACACTAAATAAGAGTGTAGGGGAAAGGAGGAAAGTAGGAGAGAAAACACTCCCATCTCTTAGATCACAAGCATAAGAATTAGAAGGAAAATGTATTCAAAGTTGAATTTGAAGAATATTTTTCTTAACAGTGATATAGAGTCTGTGATCTACTGATACCAAGTAGACACAGAGTAACTTAAACTTTTCCATCTTATATAATCAAAATACTGTTGAAATGAAGACAGGATTAAAATGTACTGTACCTCCAGCTCCAACTTGGTTACAGCCTACTTAAATTGTTGGGTTTTGTTTTTGTGTTTTTTTTTTTTTTTTTTTTTTTTTAACCAGCAAAAAAAGAGTCAAAGGTGTTAATAGAATAGTTGGACTATACTCTGTGACCAGGGAAGCCAAATTTATCCCCTCCAGTAAACATTGACAGAGGCATTACTCAGGCAAGGCTCCAGATAAGTCACCACTCAAGTCAAGTCCCAGTGTAATGCAGGGGTCCCTGCTCATGGTTCATCTACCACTGCTGTTAATACAGTGGGGGAAAGAGAAACAAAAGAATATAGAAGAAAAAAGGCAAGCTTGCAAGCACTATTGCTACAAAAAATTTGTATGCACACAGGCTACATTAAGATGATGTTAAAAAACTGGGATTTTTCTAACGAGTCAGTATTTTAATGATGCTATCTGAAAGAAGGATCAGACTAACAAGGCTGCAGGGCAAAAATGAAGACATGAAGAAACGAATCACATATATATTAACTAAGGCACCTGCCAAAACTTCCTTAAAATGTTTAATTGGACACATAAAACTACAGTAAAATGTAAGCGACCAGGTTCACTGAACAGAATCTGTACAATTTCAGGCATGACAAATGCTGTGCATCTTCTTTCTATCCCATTGTCAGTCTGCTTTCTAATTGTGTACCTTCAAACCCCAACACTGGTGATCAGATCTTGCTGAACTTCTGACAGGGAGTTTTATTTTTCCACTTGAGAAAAATCTTTGAGTACAATAACAAAGCAATTTCTTTACACTCTCTATTTCTCTCTTCAGCATCACGCTATGAACTTCAGCCTGTTGATAATATTAATATCAGTGTTACTAAAGGCTTCGAGCCTGCAAGAAGAAAGACAGCCCTTTTTTTTTTATTATTTTCTTTTTCCTATGTGTTTGGAGTAAATGAGGAAGAAGCTGAGATATTACAAGTTGAAACCAAGGACAGAAAAAGCATGGAATGAATATGTGTTGCACAGCTTAAAATAAGCAAAAAATATTGCTTCCTGATGGTCAACCTTCAAATCCAAGGAGAAAAAAAAAAAGTCTCATTCCAACAGGAAATGAAGGTCAAAACCACTGATATCAACAGCTTAACATTTGAGATGGGGAAAAATAAACATATTGTTATTGATGTTCAGAGGGACAGGGTCAACAGGCAGCAGCAGTTTCCTACACCACTTGTTAGAAACACGGCAAGTTTAAAAGGCCATCATATTTGTATGTATTTATGCCTTCACTGATTTTACAAGACAACATTGCAACTAAACTATAATGGAAAAACAATGAACAGCTCAGGCTTAGCAAAACAACCTTCTAAACCTGTTTTCATCACATCTCCTGATTTAATGGTTGGTGTGACATGCCAGAAGTAAACGAGATTCGTGTAATTATCATGTCTCCTGCTTGATCTCTGTCTTCCTCAAACACTTGTAAAAGAGCAAAACATTGCTGAAAATACAAGTGCAAGAAGCATTTCATCTTTACAGCAAAACCTGTTTCTTCTGGTCTTATCATGAGGGGCGCTTTTACTCCTATCTTCCATCTTTACTACTTGTATCCATGTTGATGTTGAAACACTATCAAAGTGTGCAGCAGGTCAAAGGCTTAAGCACTATTATTTTCTTCCCCCTTTTTTCCAGAAGTTTCTTAGAAACCATTTCTTCCTGCAGCAATGAATCTGTTCCTCTGCAGCAGACTGGAATGCCAAAGCCTCTTTGTTTACTGCCTCATTTGCACACAATCTCCAACCCCCTATTTTTAAAACAGTGTAGTTCTAAGAGTACTCAATTTCTTAATAAGCTGTCACTGGAAAAGCCTCAAGACGGCAACAATGCTGACACTTACCAAGCAACCAGGTAGTTTCAAAAAAGAAAAATAATAAAATCAAACAATACCTAGACTTTGCTGTCTATCCTCAGTATGAATGGATGAAATCACTTCAAAAGTGTCATACATTTTATCCAGCTTTACTTCCGTCAGAGGTTTTGACAATTATTATAATTACTCTTGTGCTGTTTTCTTAGGTTAGTAAATTTAACAAGTGCATTTAATGTATCTTTAAAAATAGGTGTCATGTCCCCAAAGGCCAAACTGCAGGGACAAGTGAAAAAGGGGAGGTGAGGGGGAACCATGTGCAGAAAGGGGAGAGGTTAGAAAAATCAGCTTTACACACTAGAATTGCTGATTATGCCACAATTTAGCTGGGGGATTTTTTTATTATTATTATTTCAAATGCTTGCCTAGCCTTCCCATACACAGCTTTCAGATCTCCTAACTGGCATGTTGCAGCTCTTCTACTTGCTGACAATGAGCTTGGGAGAGCGTGAGACACAGAAGAAATGCTCAAGGCAAAGGACAGATATTCAAAGCTACTGATGGGAAACAAACTAGGGAAGCAGGAGCTTTGGAGTAATCATAGACAACACATAGAACACGAGATTGTGACAGAAACTGAGCCAGGACAGGTCTTAGATGCAAAAGAGGAATCCCAGAGGATGTTATGACCATGCCTAGATCAGTACAATATTTTTTGACATTTCTGGTGCTGCTCCTGAGCTGCAAGTGAAGCAAAGCAAGATCAGAATGCTGAGTTACAAGACTCAAACCCATGTGGTGCAACAGCCTGAAACTCCACCAGCTTCAAGAAGCTGGAAGTAGTCTTGAGTTGTAAAACCACAGAATGGTTTGGGCTGGAAGGAACCTTGAAGATCATTCACTTCCAGCCCCTTGCCATCAGCAGGGACACCATACACTATCCCAGGTTGCTCCAAGCTGTGTCCAACCTGGACATTTCCAGGGATGGAGCAGACACAGCTTCTCTGGGCAACCTATGCCTGGGCCTCCCCACCCTCACAGGCAAGTATTTCTTCCTAATATCCAGTTAAAATCTACTGTCTGTTAGTTTGAGCCCGTTTCTCCTTGTCCTATCATTCCATGCTCCATAAATAAGTCTCTCAGTCTGTGTCGTGGGCTCCCTTCAGGTCCTGAAAGGTCACAATGAAGTCACTCCAAAGCCCTCCCTTTTCCAGGCTGAACAATCCCAACTCTCTGTCTTTCCTCAAAGTATAAGTGCTCCATCCTGATCATCCTGGTGCCTCCTCTGGAATAGCCCCAACAGGTCCTGTGTTGGAAACCTAGAGCAGGAGGCAGCTCAGCACAGACCCCTAATCCTAACCAATCTCTGCCATTTGACAGTGCTCTACTCCTGTTTTCTAGATTCCCTCAACCTTTCAGGCACAGCATCAGCAGAACACAAGGCCTTACTTCTTATTGTCAGCAAGTAACACACACACACCAAACCAAACACTGCAGCACCAGCCTCGTTGTTCAAGGTGTTGGATGTTTGCTGCAGCAAATTGTTTTCCAGACAGTTGAAAGATTTAAATAGAATATGATGTGACTTCTTTGCATTGACTACCAAATAAAATAAAATTAGAAATTCAAAGGTCTCAAAACTCCCTGAGTGTTTTCTGGGAACACCCCAAATGCACTGAGAGAAGCTGCTGAAGCAGCATAACCTGGAACATGAAATTATAGTGGAAATACCTATAAGCATTCTTGTAAACAGATTATGCATGGATGATCGGGATAAAGGCTGCTGTGAAAGACCAGATAACCTACTGAAATATTCAGCTGCTGATGATATGAGGGAAGGAAAGGATATTATTAAAATGTTTATTATGGTAATCATAGAAATTAATTTGAAAAAAATCAGCTCCCACTATACAAGCCTCATAATGAGCTTATAGCCTAAACACTGATGCCTTGTCAGATTAAGCAGACTTTCTTCCTTTGTATTTTTTGATGTGATATAGCTACATGCTGGGGTTTTTCTTTAAACGAGATCTTCAATACACTATTACCAGAGAAATAGGGCTGAAAGACAGAAGTGTCAGCCTTTGAAAGGCAACAAGATTTAAAAATGAACTGAAGGGAAAAAAATGTCCTGTTATCTGTTAATATGAGATCTTTTTAATTTTTTTTAAAGCAAGTTAATGTCATTTTACAGTTCAGAACTTGGGTTATAGAGATAACAGGATTTACATGATCATGACAATTTTTAAAATACCCCATCACTGTTACTAAATTTTACTTGTCCTGCAGACAAGTCAAAGCAATTTTCTACTTGTCAGAGATGATAAATCAGTTGTTGGGTGACACTGACAGGTGGATTTGTCAAATCTCCCATGAAGAACTTTGGTCTCTGCTTTCAGGCTGCCTGGGAACTCCTGAGAGTGCAGTAACACAATTGATTAAGACATGGATTAGGAAGAGTTTGGATTTTTAGGACTGCTGCCCCTTTCCCCAGCTTCCCTGGTATTTTTCTTTCTGCTTTACCATCCAAGTGGGTGCACAGCATCAAGCTGCTGCTGGGTTCTATTCTAGCACTTCACCCACAGAATTCCAGTTAAAAGTAGAACAGTTTTAAAAAAAAAACTCCTCCAAACCACACACTGCATTTGAAAATACGTTATTTGGCTTATAAATAACGATTTCTCTTTTCTCCAAGACAAAGGAACACCTTGGGAAAGATAAGAATCAAACCCCTTTTCTTCTACCCATTCTGTTTGCCCCGTGTAAATTACTCAAAAGAAACAACTGGTATTTGAGTGAGAGCAAAGAAACTATGGCAGAGATATGTGAATGGAAGTTCCTACCTTGTGTGTACCACAAAAAACATCCTATGACTAAGAGTAAAGGTGGAAATGTTCTATCTAGTGAAATACTTCATGTACTGACATTAAACAAGTTGGACAAGACAACTGAAGAGAATTGTTCCTTTTTAGCCCTTTCTTCACAAAACAAACGAGAATGGTGTTAATATTCTGTCTGGGCTGCACTTCTAAAAGGGATAAAATTTCGCTTAGGAGCCATGGCGAGTGTAGCAGAGAGATTAATTTGGAAAAAATAACAAGCTACAGATAGTATACAAGAAATTAGAAAATGCAGAAGAGGAAAGGTTTTTTCCTAGTACCCTTGGGAGTCACACCCCCTGGGCACTGGGGCTCTCCAGGGGTGATCCTCCAGTGCTCTGCAGAGATTTTCCTGATCAGAAAAATACAAGTAGCAGTTGACACTGGTCCAGCAGATAAAAGATGGGAAGCCTCAAAGTGAAGCCCAGAGGTAGCATTTCAAATGGAAACCTCCTCCCAGGCAAGGGAGTCTGCCTGTGAGGCCTCTCCAGGAATCATTTTGCACCACCTCATCTTTCAGATCTTTCATACAGACCTTGGAGTTAAGTTTGCTCTCTAAGGTTTGCTGTGCTTCATCGCCAGGACACTGCAGGCATGGCTTCCCTGGGATTGCACAAAACTCTGCTGTGTTTGGCATGTCATTTCATTGCTCTGAAGTTCAAAGAACCAGGAGAAGCAGCAAGGCATTTCCATCCTGCATACAAACTGTGAGCTACTTCCCAGCTAAAAAAAGGCAATTCCCTACTCACGAGCCTGTTCACTGGAACACCTGAAAAGAGTAAGGTTAATTTTATTTTCTGTCAGCAAGAAATGCCAAAGAATTTGCAGGTTTCAGACGGAGCATTGGTTTTGCTGTGTCCCAGGATAACATTTGCACTGTCCTCCAAATATCCACATTAAATCCTCATGCTTAAGGACTTTTTTATATCATTTTGATAGAAAGGTTGTCCATCCATATTCCTGAGCTGTTGTAAAGCAGGTCTTCTTCCGGAATGTTATGCTCAACATTACAGTAAGTGAGGAGATACACATTTTTAGCCACTGACAAAGCCTGAACAAATTGCCTGGCAGCAGCACTCAGTTCCCTGTATTCCCATTTATCCAGGGGCTGAGTCAGAGCTGTCTTCCCCCACTGTTAGGGGGTAGTGTGGAAATGATGACAATCCGTTTTAGAGGCTACAAGATGAACTAAGACCTTTGGTATTAGTGTAATGCAGACACAGTTCTAATTCTAATAAAGTCATTTATTGGAGCTGCTAAGTGCAGCTGTTTTTCCCTCACTGTGCTATGAGCAGCAAGAGTGAAGCTGAGGGGTGAGGCAAAGAAAACCAAGGGGGAAAATGAAATAAATCATTTGGAAAACAGCTGGACAGTAAAATGGCCAGCCCTTAGGCTGGAGAGTGACTCTAGATTCACACTACCATTAAGATGAATCTAACTGCCATCTGGGTAAGCAAGCTATATTTTAAGAGACACATGTCTTTTAAAATTAATCTGCAGTTATTTCTAAAGATAAGCTGTAACTGGAAAGATACTCCCGCGAGAGAATCCAGAGCAGAGTTGCTAAGTGTTTTTAGAGGAAAAAAAGTTTTTTCCTTGGAAGTGTTGTGATTCCCTGAGAAAAAATTTCTGAGGCTGGCTTTCTTCCTTGCTGTCCTGGGGTGACTTTATGATGCTTGTATACCCAATTGTCTGTTCTGTTTATGCTGAATTTGCTGACACTTGCATGAATAATTTATGGGTTTTGGTACTCATGGTATTAGAGAGACACAATTACGAACAGGAGATAACTCTTCAATTTTAAAAGTTGTTTCTAATTCACGCTTCACTTGTACTACTGCAGAGGAAAAAACAATCATACTATCCGCTCTCCCTCTTTCTGCTATCATAGGAAAATTGTGCAAAGCACAGAGTCAGCCAATATCTCTTTTAATCCTAAACCAACAGCATTCAGATTGCAATATGAGTTTCAAGGAAAAAAAGTGAAAAAAACCACAGAGGAATAATACCCACGGTGGCTCATCAGAATATTAAGGAGATTGCAGATTGTCAAAGCCCTGGAATCAGATACTGATAATTCAGAGCTCCGGCCCAGCTCAGCTTCCAAGCAACAAATACATCTGCTTGTGTTGGGGAATAGATTTGCATTCATTGTGTCCGATATGCTGATGAAGGGAAAGATAAAAAAGCCAAACAAGGTATGAAACTCAGTACCTATCCCTCATGGGTGCCAATATTTCACTTGCTTTGCTGGATATTTCAACCAGAGAAGAACAACATCCTAAAAAGCTGCAAACCACTAACAGCTTTCACATGCCATGCCTCTGGACCAGCACGGCCTCATGTACCAAGCTTGCTTCCAACAAAAACAGCACTACCCTGCTTTCACCCAGCATCCTGCTGGCAAGAAATAGATGGAGAAATAGATGGTGTACCCAGAAAACCACTGGGTTGCTCCAGCTGGCACCCCCACACTTGCTGAATTCTGCATTTTCTCCCCAATCACACACAGCTCCTTTAACCTCAAAGCCCTGGTAATGCTCAGCACAATGCCAGAGGTTGCCTTTTGAGGCAAATTATTCCATTGCAGCCACTTTCAGCTGTATTTTTAGCCCCCAGACTCTTCCAGCACGCCATTTACAAGCATAATTCCACCTCATGTCTATACCAGCACACAAGCCCACAGCTGGGCAGACACAAGAAAAAGGAGGCAATGAGGATTCTGACAGTGAGGACTCTGACTTACAGCAGTGGGCTACAAGAACATGTTTCTCCAATACCTGCAGCACTGGTGAACATCTTTGGTAGCTCAAGTTCTCCATTCACCTTCTGGTAAAGGTTTTCCTAAGAGGATTAAGGGCACTGTGCACCCAACCCCAGAAGAGCAAAGACAAGTTCAACTCCAGACCCTAATGGGAGCTGAATGGCACCTTTGTTGAAATTCCTTTGACATTGACACACACAAAAACAATTTCCCTCATGGTTTGAACTGCTGTTTCAAGCAAAAACTGTGCAGTTAAAATTAATAGCATGGTCATTTTATAATAGACACACACACACACACAAAGCTGGCTACTCTTTGCTGGAAACCAAAAAGCCATTGAGATTCCAGAAAAACAGCTGGGGTAGGTTTTTCTTTTGGGTAACCAGTGTTTGTACCAACTTGGCACCTGAGTGAAATGGAGCAGGGAGAAAGGAGCCAGTTTTACAAGATGATGAATACAAATGCTACATCCTCTTGGTGAAATTACAGGAGTGAATTATTTTTTTCCAATGAGGTACTAATCGCCCCATAAGACTTAGCTAAATGTTATATATCTGCTGAGAACTGCACATCTGCATCACACTAACTGTTTTTAAAGTGTCCCCACAAAGAAGTAAACACACACACCTCCTGCCTCAGATAAAAAGCAAAGGCACCACTAAAGGAAGAGAGATACATCTCAGCCTCAAACTGAATCACCAGTGGAAACTACAGAGAAAATCACAAGGAGCAACAAGAAATGAAAGACACCCCAGATAAGTAAAAGGAATAAGAACTGGGATGTTGCTTCCTTCAGCTGCGCAAGGGCTTAAGTAATAAGCACATGACGCACTACAGGCCACTGCAAGGACAAGAGGCCAACACAATGCCCTGAGAGTCACAGGGCTGACCAGTTCCATCATGAGTAATGAGAGCTCCAAGGAAACACAGCCATTTCCTTCCCTAATTCTCCAAACACCCAGCTCCAGGGTCTCAACATGGTCAGCAGCAGGACTCAGTGAGGAAAGTACCCGAGAGTCAGTCACGTCATCTGCCCTGGGTGTAAGCAGAAGGTCCAAGTTTTCATCTACTGGAATTAAAAACTGGCTGGGGAGCTTCCAGCATTTCTCATGGAAGGCACTTCCTTTTGGAAGGCAATGAAAAATTTTAGCAACCTTAAAGTGGTGGAAGTAGGTCACAAAGAAGCCACATCAATAAAGTCTGGAAACAAAACAGGGAGGGATACTGTGTCAGCTACAGAACTGAGTGGATATTATAAATGGAAATCAGAAGCACAGCTAGAACATCTCCACTGGAAAACTGATGAAACAGATTAACCACACTCCAAGTGATACACTACAGCTTCTGCTCTGTAAGTCTCCTGCAAAGCTACTTTAAGTTTTAAACTTAATTGCATGCTTTTTAGACTGAACTCGTGATAACCCTGCTGAACTCCATCAACAATAATAGCAGTCTTGACAGCAAAGATTTATGTGGTTGGTTATGAACCTCCCAACACCCCTCTGTCACCACAGCTTTCATCTGAGATTCATCCCAAAGCATTTTAAAAGCCATCCAGGTAGAGATGGATCTGCAAACAGATGTGGTGGTTATGTTTTACAGTGGGATGGATGTGTCAGCCAAGAGACCTCATGGCCTGGCCAGCAGATACCTGTGGTAACCCCACAGAGACGGCTGTAAAAGGTCATCAGCCTGAACACACAGAAAACTAGGCCCCAGCAGTCTACCCTCACCTTTCCCCCCCGCCAGAATTAAGTGAAACAAAGCTAATGTAACCTGTAGTCAGAGCAAGTATTTTCTCAGCACGGAAGAAGCAGGTTGATTTAATTCTTGGCACTTGATTATAGGAACATCTACCTGCTCATAGAGGAAACTACCTTAACTCCTACCAGAGCACTTGCTGTGTCCCAGGCTGCCTGGTTTCCAACCCATTCTGAGAAGTCATTTGGACCACTGCAAGGAAAACAGTTACTGTCCCTCAATACCAACAGCTATTGCTCTTCAAATTATTCATAAAGACAGGGATTATAATTTATTTTAATAAAAATGCCTAAGTCAAAATATAAGGAGAAAGCCTCCTTCTAGTTGCTTATGTCTAATTAATTCACAGTTACTTACTGGCTCACATATGTAATAATTACAGATGACCAGTATTATATCACCATTCTATATATGCAGCAAGTTAAAGCTGCCAGGAGAGCCATTAAACCCAGATTACCAAAAATGTACAATTTGAGATAACTGGGCAAACACCCTGCTGAAGTCAGGATCCAGATAAATTTGAGACATGATGATTCAGGTGAATGTTGCTCTTACAGCAAACACATATTTATCATTGACAGACATCCTGCATTTTTAGACAGTTTTGTATTTTCACCCTTTTCTGGGTTTTAACACAGAAAAAGCAATGTATTCTGACAAAATAAAACTGCAGAAAGCAAGTTGTGCCAGAATTGCAAAGATTAATGTCCTTTCATTCCACACAGATTTTTAACTATTATTACTGCATTCCTCTCAATTTTTTTCCAGCAAAATTTCAGACATATTTTGACTTTTAAACATGCAGATTCCCCATTTCCAGCACTGGTCTGGAATAAAAAAAATATTTGTTTCCTTCTTATCATCCCGCCTTTTATCCCACACATTCATCATTTCTGCAAACTGAGGCTGTTTACTTCACATTCCTGACTTCCCTATTAGTAAGTCCAAAAAAAAAAAAAAAAAAAAAAAAAAAAAAAAAAAAAAAAAAAAAAAAAAAAAAAAAAAAAAAAATTAGAGCGGAAAATGCTTCACTTCTGTCTGTAAAGCTTGTCTAGGCTGACAAAAAAGAATAAAAAAATAAAAGAGGCTTTCTTCCTAATTTGATTTAATGGTTATAATGATTTAATGGCTATAAATTGAGAAATTAGCAACCACTGGAATCAAAATGAGGAGAGTTGAATTGGAAATGGGCTCAGCTCACAGTGCTCTGACAGTACTCACAGAATTGGATGTGAGCAGCTACAGGAGCTTCTTTAAGCAGAGGAGTCTCCAGCTAAGGGTATGTGAAAGCAAACTGACATAAATATTTATGGGAAGACCATAAAACTTTTTTTGCTACTTCACTATATGGCATATAAAACTCATTATCTCTAGGGAGTTGAGGCCATTTGAAAACTTCAGTGAGCAAGGCCTTAGCTAATGGAAGGAGTTAAGGAAGGACCCCATGAAATCCATTCAACAGGGTAATCAATCACCCCACACCTCACTGACATCCTAAGCAAGTGCTTCCAGAGAGCAAGAGAGAAAGGGACCCCACAAACCAATGCCATTTAGAAGATAAATCTTCTCAAACCTGCTTTAGAAGGATGTTGGTTTCTTTCCTGACTTCTTATTTTCCAGGATACCTATCAACTACCCACCATCCTGAACAAAAAAGAGATGGAAAATAATTACAGAAACATACCTCAAAATAGGAAATACTTAGTATTATTTGACAAGGAAGTCTAATGACTTCCTAGCAAGTGTTAGGGAAAAAAAGCACATTGTGTTTTTGGTGCGTGATGTACGTGTTCTAGTGTATTTAAGCAAGTAGGAAACACAGCAAAGGCAGCAGCTTGTCTGTACAGCTTGAGGTATAACCTCATAATGTAAATAAACACCTGTCCAGGAAGCATTTTGTCTCCTCTCCTTTTCTAGAGCCTCCAGTGCACTGAACTCCTAAGATAAAATACCTAACTAACATGGAAAACCACTGGATCAGTCAAGTCTTGGCAATGACAACCAAACTTGTGTTACACACTGGCACCTGGTCCCAAATGCCACGGGAAGGATGCTGGAGCTCAGAGTGGTTTAACCACTGTTCTGTGGTTTTCCAGTTTTGATCTGTGATAAATTTTCTTCCCCCAGCCAGCAGTGAAGAGTTACCTACCTGAAATTAATGATTTAGGCACCACCCAGCCCTACTTACAAGTTATGAAAAGCTAATGAGTGCTGGCTAGCCAACACCTTCATACCAGTGGTCCAGCCTGCTATCACTGTAATGAGACAAGTTTATTCCATTTTGAAGGTCAACAAAACTTCACCTTTGGCTATGTGGGGAGTAAAAAAAAAAAAAAAAGAATAAAAGGAGCAAGCAGATGTAATCACCTGAATGAAAGACCCCCCCCTCTGAGAGCATCTTGCCCTGCTGACCTACAGATGTGACAAGTAATAGGGTATTTGAGAGGATTATTAATAGTTAGAGAGGATCCAAGTAAAGCAGCAGGCTTAGAGGCACCCCAACCCAAAGCAGTGCAACCCAAGGCATACAAGCCAAGCACTGAAGGTGCCTCAGGAGATCTGGCTTCTGCTGCCAAATTTCTTGTATGTCCTTGGACAAGTTATCTGACCTATTTGTGCCTCATTTCCTCACCTCAGCTCAGAGCAGCCCTCTCAAATAAAACCATCAATGCTTTGGATGCACTCACACAGCAAGGCAATGAATGGTGCAAGTAAGTGAAACTGATCCTTCCTCCTTTAACCCTGATGGATTTGTTAATAAAGCAGTCACTATTTGTCAAGACAAAATGGAAGAGAAAAATGAAGCAAAGTGACCGTTTAATTTCTAAATGAGATTCAAGGACTGCATTCAGCCCTCCCAGCCACTGCTGCTTTGCACACATTTTTCTGGAACCCTCAGAGCACACGCAGTGCTGAGTAGTGCAGCATCTGTCCCCTATCTTGTTGAGACCAGTATCAGTGCACTAAAGAGTCAGCTAAATAAGGGTGTGAATTACCTCTGCTTATCTCAAGCCAATCCACTGACTCAAGTAATGAGATCCTGAAAAAAGCAAGCAGGTTTTTAACTCTGTCATGCAAGCATCTAACATGGAATAGAAATCCCTCCAGAAGTGCCAAACCCACCTGTATTTCCTCCAAGCCCTTACTAGCAAAGGGTGATGTATATCCCAAGAGGAGAAATGTAGTTACACTGTCATATTCCATGTAGTAACTTTGATTTCCTCTCTGAGGGACCTCCCAAAAAGCGGATGTGTCATAAATTTCCAGGCTTTCCAACTCACTCAGCCTAGCCCTGAAGACTGCTATTCCAGAGCTGGGGAACATCAGAGCTCTCTCAGGAGATCATGAAGCTGCTGTTGGGGCAGTTTGGCTCACTGCCATCCAGTGCCTGTCCCATAGACCCTGCTGCATTGAGTTTCCTCCCTTTCCCAACACGAAACATCTTCTCCCGAAGCCCTAGAAGGTGGTTGTGGGCATCCAGCCTTTGTTACATCATGTTAGGTGAATACAATGGACACAAAACGTTTATTCCTAGGAAATTTTGTCTCTTTATCAGAAATTTCAAGTCAAAATCCAAGTAATCTTCCTCTTTTTCAATATCCTGCCTCCCAGTACCTTGCTTCAATTCCCTGCTACCAGAGTTAAAGCTTTCTCAGACTGAATGCTGCAGTATCTGTGGTCCACCTGAAGGAATTTTCCACACTGGTTTCATACCATCCAGATTGAGAACAGCACTGAGGTGAAGAGGTTCTGCTGAATCTCTTGGACTGCTACTGTGAAAGCCTAACACTGGCAGGGATTAAGTCTGAGATCATTTTTAGTCACAGATTCCTCAACACTTCTCTTCCTCTCATCACAGTACGGATTTCCATTCCCACACCTCCTTGGAAGCCGGGACTGAATACACACAAAATACACACAATCCCCTCCCAGCTCCTCATACTCCACCGTGTAATCCTCCATCCACTTTCAAACACATTTGCCATTTTTCATGTTTGCTATATCCTTTATTCTCTGGTCCTGGCTACAAATCCCAAAAGACAAGCAAAGCAGCCTCTGTCTATATGGCACCAAGCGCATCTACAGTGCAGCACTGTGTAAATAAAATTAATTATCTTAAGACAGAAAAAACCCGGGGTATTTTCGATTAAACCATTAATATCCAAGAATGCAGACACAGCACTACAGGAAGAAAAAAGGTGCCTGCAAGTTTTAATCAAGCCAGAAACTCACAGAGAAGCATATGCATTCTTATGCAAATCCACACCAGACGCATAGCACATCTGCTGAAATGGGTGTCGTTTTCCCACAGTTTGCAGAATTAATGTGTTTAACTAAGTGCCTGCCAGTGCTTGCAGTGTAAGAGCTAATTTCTAATGGGGTATTCCCAGTTGGAAAAAAAAAATCCTTTTAGATAATAAAGGATCTAAATCCAGGACTTGGTTTTACATTTACTTAAGTGCAAAGACCCCTTAACCTCCAAGAGCTCATTACTTGCACAGCTCCAACTTGCTTTACAATTAAAAATAATCCTGACTCTTGGAGAAGAGCCTTTCTACATTTTTGTGACCTTTTAAAACCCTATTAAAGAGAATTAACAAATGCTATTCCCTCCTGATCACTTTTATAACGGCTTTCTGAGATAGGAGGGTGTCAAAACACACAAAGAGAGAATTTTACAAATCAAAATACAGCAGTATTCCTTTTCACTTGGTTACTTTCCTTGCAGATACAATTTGTATTTCCATGATTACTGTGTCTTCACAGAGGATTTCCAAAGAATTCAGATGAGAGCTTAACTTCTGACCCTGAGGCTAAAAAGCCATGTATGTCAGAAAATACTGAAGTCTCAGCTATTTTTTATAAAAATCTATAAATATCAGTTAAAAGGAATCCATGATCTCATAACAAGTCAACAGGTCACAGTTATGCTCTTCTTATCTTCCCTTTTTTTTCCCCTATTGTTTAAAAATAGGAAACAGCACCACATGAAAATGTTCAGCCAGAGATAAATCGTGTGACTGAAATACAGGAGGAGTCAGGAAACCAGTGTTTTAAAATAATGTCATCCTCATTTTCCCCAGCATACTCTAGTATTGTTGATGCCTCCAAATATTTAGGTGACTTAATAAATTAGTAACCTAGGCAACACTTGCAACAACACAGCCAGCTGAAGGAGTCCAGCTAAAAACTCCTGAAAAAAAATTTAAAACTTCATTTATGTATACATTTAAGTGTTCCTTAAAAAGAGGAAAGGCAAGCAGAGCAAATCAGCCTGTTAAAGGGTAAAGGGTAAGGTCAAAGGGCTGATTCTGCAATAAGATTTTGGAGTAAAGCAACCAAGGAGAAAACAGGCTGTGTCCAGCCCTCAGCTTCACTCCAAGTCACCTCTGCCAATGCACAGGAGAATGAGCAGAGAGGATCAGTCATTCACCCTCTGCATGCTTGCAAGAATTCCCTGGAGTCAGAAAGGGCTATTAGAGGAGCTGTCATGGAGCAGACATGAGCAGATCACCTGTAAGAGCACTTCACTCAGCTTTTGATATTCCCTGCTGCTGGCTGGCAAGGAAAAGCAGCATTTCTGCCCACAGCACACTCAACTGTTTTTCATCTGCAGCAAATGTAGTCACTTAAAACCTTGGTTTTGATTAAACTCTGCCTTTTACAATGGGGCTCCGACTAAAATTCATTGTTACGTATCATCTCAACAAAACCAACAAAAGCTTTATGCTGTCGGTATTCAACGTCTGTCCCTCATTTGGTACCTGAAGGCTACGATAAGGTCAAATATCTCCACAGAAGGCATTGTCCAAATACTCAGGAAATTACATTTCCCGGCCCAACAAGGTTTTTCTTCCGAGCCTGCTTTTGCACCAACTTTCTGGGCGAGTTAAAAATAAGCCTATTGATCAGAAGGGAAAGAAATGCTGGTGAACACTGACCTTCTCTCCTCTCCAACACAACACTGCCTGCACAGACGCCGTGCAGCTCTCCAGCTCCCTTTCAGCTTTCCATGGGTCTCGGCTGCACCTTCACCTTATCTCCTGTTAAAAACCAAGTTTTATCTTCCTAAAAGCAAATGCTCTCCTGCAAGGAATTGCAGCTCCATACCCACTCAGAAAGGCGGCAGTATACAAACCCCAGCCCAGCTGACTCTCTGCACAGGTCTCAAGGAGGAGAAAACCCTCAGTAACAGCCATCTCACCTATCAGATTGCCTCGCTGCCTGGCTTCGAGGGGGCTCTTTTTTTTTTTTGGTTTTTACATTAACTACCCCGTTCCCACGTCCCCTCTGTTAGACGGCCTCTAGAGTACTTTGTAACTGAGCTTGTGGAGATGAGCGATAACGTCTGGAAGCGAGGAGGACGGGATCCCCCTCCACAGCGTGTTTCGGGCATCCTGGCCAGGTCCTGCAGCACCGCAATGAAGATGCCGCCACCTGGTGGGACCTCCTCGGGCTCGGGTGGAGGCCGGGGGCGGGCGGGACCCTCACACTCCCCACCCCCGCAGGCACATCCCGGGAAAAAAGCCGGCCCGGCAGCATGAGCAGGGCTGGAAGGAAAGGATGTGCTGACAACAAGATGCTACTCGTTACCAAAGCCTGTTGGTGCTCATCCAAAGCAAGATGGTTCGGAAATGGATAATCTTTGCGTTTTTAGACGTGACTGCAAACAGTGGAATAAAACAAGAATATAAAAAGAAAAAGGTAGATATAAATAGCTACTTACAAAGTCATAGCGAGGCAGGCTGTAAAGAGCCAGAAACCCCTTAGAACAGAGTTAAAATCATTGATATAAAAGAGCTGAGCAAGGCAGTCAATGAACTGCTGGAATGGATATAGCTCACAGAGATTGGGCTTTTGAACTGAATTTCACACGATTAGGAGATGCTTCTGCTCAGTGCCCAAGCCACAGGTATTTTTTAATCTCCACATGACACCACGTACATTACCGTGGCTTCAGTACTGAGCATGACTCTGGTATTTTCCGAGGGCCAAGACTTAAAACCCTGGAACTCAGGTTTGAGGCAGCCAAGAGATGTTTCTGTCTGTTTGTACAGGGTCTAGAGCTTTTTCTGGAGGTAGAGCCAGTGAAGCTCTGTCTGCAGATTGATATCCATGAAAAGGCATGGAGCCCTTATAGCCTACACTTGAAGAGCCTTCTCCTTCTTGCCAGGAGAAAGGAGGGAGAGGAGGGTCATTCCAGCAGCCAGGAATGTCTCCAGACTGCCCACAGGATTAGAGGACAAGGTGATGAAAGAGTCCACATCCTATCTGCACTCGAGTTTGTACAACTACCACCATCTTTTAGCACTGCTGCTAAAAGAGAAAGACATTTCCTAGTCCTGATAAGGCCCCAGAGCAACAATGTCTGTTTGCAGGATGAGCACTGTAGAACAGACTCTTCCCTGCGCTATTTTTTACATATTTCAGCAACTCTTCTTTTGCAACTTTAGCACAGGAGCTTTTGCAGTGAGCTCAGAGCAGGCACATCATCAATGAATCTGACAACCCCATCACAGAAGTTTGCAACCTGCTTAGACACAGACTGTACATCAGGCAAAAAACGATTCTACCCCCATCACATGCAACATTTAACACCAATACTGTGATGCTGGCTTTAGAATTCATTCCTGCAAAATCCATGGATGTTCAGTCAGCCACACCAGGCAATGTAATTGCACTGTTTCCACAGTTAGCAAAAAATGCTGTTCAGTTATTGCCCTGCCTCCTCCTCACAAAACCTGTTTCAAAGAGCAGAAAAAAAAAAGACCTTGAAACATGGGTGGATGCTTTCAAAAGTCACTTATCACTTTTAGAGAGAGGAAGAAAAAAAAAATCATAGCATTAATCCAGGCAAGACACCTCCCCCCTTCTACCCCTTGCACACATGCCACAAGTCTGAATGGAAGCCGTCACCCAGAACACATGTCGATACATCTTTTACAGAAACATTAGTTGTGTGTCAAAACCAGTTCTTGGAAACATCATCTAACAGCACTCACATGATTTGTGTTTCACGAGCAATTAAATCTATCACTCTGACAAGCAAATCTGCTGCTCCTGTCCACTATTCAAACATCAGGTTAGAGGAAACTAATTATATTTCAAACTCCATCCATGGGTAAGGAAACTGTATTTCCATGATAATGTCCTGGCTAATTCACTTAAGCAGAAGCTGCTGAACCTCCAGAACGCAGAATGAAACAGCCACCCTTGGAACTAGTGCAGCTAAGGCAGGAAATGCAAAAATAGCCAGACTGTGATTTAGATCTCATAGTGAAGTCAGACAAGACCTCAGTGTCACACTGAAATCACATCCCAGACATTGTAAAGTCCTACTGTATTCACATCACTGTCATTCTGCTGGCAAGCCGCAGAGACCAGCAATGATGGGACTTTACTGCTAAATTCTTTTCTCTGTGCTAACAGATGAAGGTTTTCAGGCTCTGCAACCAGACCAGCTCCCCTCATGGCAGTAATTACTTCTTTGGACAGAGACAGAGTGGATGGCACACCACCGCCAAGTAGAGATGCACAGAAATAAACAGCTGTCTGTCTCTAAGTGGCTGCTGAGCTCTTTTTCTTTAAAATACATGTTTCCACTGCCAGGGATGCTTTTCAGACAGTCACCTTTCATTTGGAACAACTCCCCTACACAGCAGTTCATGCTCACAGAAATACGTGGAAAAGAAATGCAGTGACATCAAAAGCGGTATTTCTTGCCACGCCAGAAAACGCTTCTCCACTTTTCATGTGCTCGATATTCCTTCCCTCCCCCAGCCATTCATGGTGAAATAATTAGTGTTAGTGTTCTCATTGTTTATCAGACAATACAGACAATAAGGCTAAGCTTTCTGCTCCTGTTTTCTTTCGCTATGCTGCTGTGGTTCCTCAAACAACTGTGCAAGGCTTTACTTTTAATCCTATGAATAACACTTGTCACTCATAGGTTTGTAACCCATATTTAGCTGTGCACAAACATGGCACAGTTTCAGCTTGATTCATTGTCCGCAAACTTCTCCAGATGTGCTCATGCAAGGAAAAAAAAAGGCTAATAAGCAGGAGGAAACAAACAAATACTAGCTAATCCGACTGCAATTTCTTAGGGAAAGAGAGAAGACACTAGCACATCAGATTCTTTATGAGGGAGAGGGATAATGAGTTGTTTTTAAACACAGACTAGGAATAATTAGTTATTGTCCTTGGGCTACGAGATGTATTTTTACGTACTTGAAGTATATGCTGATTTTTATAGCCTGTGAGCTGGCTGGGCCCTGTCACAGTGAATCTTTCCCCATTTATCTACACGTTAATGTCAAACTACAGGCACATCACAACGTATGACTTTATCAACAAGCAATGTTCCTCACTGTGGCTAATTTTGAAACCACATTCCTGCTTCCACTCATGGAAGATACAACCTTGGGTAACAATCAGATAGGCTGGTGCCAGACATCCTCTTTTTAAGTACATTCTCATTTTACCTTTAGAAAGTATTCTCAACAAACAAACAACCTGAAGACAAACTGCTTTCTTTGGAACTCCTCTGGACAACAGCAGAGAGATATTTTTGCATAAGGCTACATTTTATAGTCTCAGCTCTAGGCTGGGATTAACAAAAGCAAGGTAGGCAAGAAGCAGCAAGCTAAACACAGTGGAAACTACTAAAAATCCAAAACTTCTATTACAATTAATTGTGCTAAATATAACTTTGTTCATTGATGTACCAGACAGAAAGCAGACAGACAACCTCATCCCACTGCACCAGCTTTTCAAGCTTCCAAAATAAACACAAAGGATTATTTGTGACCATGCTCTCTAGAAAACCTGCAGCCTGATCTTCCACATTTGATATATGTGAAGGCTCAGGCTAGTGGGACTCACAATAATTACCTGCCATCAGCCAAGAAATGCAGCAGAGTTCTTGCATATAACTTATTCATGTCATTGTTGTGTTTCAGGAATAACCCAACCAGCAACAGATCAATGACATGGGTAACAGAGAGCATTTGCTTCTAGTTTTACAGGACAAGGAAAACCTGGAGAATCTTAATGGGATTCAGGACAAGGGAGGAAGATGAAAGGGACAATCACCAGCATAAGACATGCTGAGAAGTACCAATAAAAAAGTGTTTTTACAGGTTCTCCATAATCATAGAAACATGGAATGGTTTGGGTTGGAAGGGACCTTAAAGATGATTTTGTTCCAGCCTCCCTGCCAGGGTCAGGGACACCCTCCACTAGAACAGGTTGCTCCAAGCTCCATCCAACCTGGCCTTGAACACTTCCAGGGCAGGGGCAACAGTAATAATATCAGACAAAGGTAACATGTGCACACACCACAACTGGTGCCTTTTCCAGGCTGGACCATCAAATTTGTTACAGAAGGGAAAACAAAATAATGCCTGCAGTGCTCTTCACTCTGAAACGTGGGAGTAATTATCCTTAGATTACCAAGACAAACAAGAGGGAGAGACAAGGAAAAAATAAAACAGAATTTCCACTATTTAGGTGCTGATGGAGAGATTAAATCCGACTGCACTTCAGCTGGGAGCCTAAACAAACCAGAGGCCCGGCCACATAAATCAAGCTAATTTTAAAAGGCTACATACCAGGGAGAGTTTGACAAAGAAGGGGACACAAGCCCGCGTCCAGCACTGCTGAAGATCTTAACATCCTTTTTTATAAATTACAAAGGTGCCAATTTAACACAGACCAGTAAGTCTGGGGCGACGGGACCCACCGTATCAGCACCTCCCAGGCCTCCAGTAGCTCATTAATACTAATTAGCTCCGGGAGCGCAGAGCCCTGGCGGCACCGGCACCCCGGGCACACATCCCGGGGCTGCGGGCACACAAAAGCCTTGGACGCGGCTCCCGGCACCGGAGCATCCCGCACCCCGGGGAGGGGAAGGCGTGGCGGGGTGATCCCGGGCTCCGGGAACGGGCCGGGGAGGGGGACGCAAGGAGCCGAGGGGGATCGGGAGCTCCGGCAGCGGGGAGAGAAAGAAAGGGAGAGAGAAGTTGGGGCCGGGAAGTTTTCCGCCGCTCCCCGCCCCGGCGCCCCTCACCATAGACGCGGACCCAGCCCTGCTGCTGGCAGACCGACTCCCGCAGGACGCGGTCCAGCGCGCCGCCCGCCTCCAGCT
>VWZU01016823.1:596154-606532 GCA_013397095.1 Sterrhoptilus dennistouni | reverse complement strand
AGGGAACAGGGATCGGGGTGATCCCGCTGGGGCCGCCCGCCCCTCACGGCCCGTCCCCCCAAACGCCCCACAGCGCGAGGGTGGCGGGGCTGGTCTCGGGCGGCGGCTGCCGCGGGGCTCGGACCGGGACTGATCAATATTTCATACACTCACACAGGCTGTTTGTCTCAGGTGCGTGAGGAGATGTGCTGCAGGGAAGGGAGGACAACCGCCTTGATTAAGTGCGTTTCATTTAGGGGATTTATGGGACTGGTTTGTACTAAATGTCTGTTTTCTGACCTCACCCAGTACGCCATGTTTTAGTTTTCTATTTCCCTTTTGTATTTTGGTGAATTTCCCAGTGCTTCAGGTACGTGTTCTTTAAAAGTCTAGAACAGCTGTGAATAAAGCATGCATCCTGCAGTGCCTTTTAAATCCTGCCATTGTGACTTGATTTTAAAGGGAATGTGGGCAAAGGGGTTCAGCTCACTTTGGGTTCCATCCCTGTAATCTCTTGGTCTGCACCTGTCCGTGATCAGTATGAACTGTGTGGGTTCACCCAAGCACTCAGATCCAGTGATTATCTCCATTAGCACAGCCTGTTTCCAAGGGCTCACCTCTGTACACAAAGGCACTCTTTTTTCTTTATTGAAAGAGGGGTTGATTTAGTGTGGACCTGTAACAGTTACGCTGCCATAAAGCTGCTTTAAAGTAGATAACAGCTCCTACACCTCCTAACCACGCTTGTGTCATCTTGTTTTGTTTTCCAGCAGAGCAGAGTGAGAGGGTTTACACAGCAAGTTGTGGCTGAAGAACAGCAACTTCACTTAGAGAGGAAGGACTGTAACTCTCTGAGCTCTGCAGCTGGACAAGTCTCAATCCATTGCCTGAACATAAAAGTTTGTCTTAGGAGTTCTCAAAAGCTCCTCTTGGGAGCTGAGGGCTTGAAAAGTGGCAGTGAACAGTGTCTTCCTGATACAGGTGAGTTGGATTCCCTCATACCATACAGTTGTGTCTGTGATGGAAGCTACATTAACTTTTTCAATGGAGGAAAAAAGTCCTGCCAGCCCCATGACTAATTGATGAAACCTCATTTCTGTGAGTTTCTGTCTCATGCTTGACTGAGAGCTTGACCTGAATCTTGCCCTACAATTAGGCCATTCTCTACCCAGTTGGGAGAGAACAGGATGAGTTCTGCCATGGTGGGCATATGCACCCTGCTGTGATTTCCAGGCTGAGTTGGAAAATGAAGAAACCTCCTTCTTCCAAATGCTAGGCTGTTTTGTGATTGGCAGAATTGGTGTAGTCCAGTTTCCTACAGATTCATACTTGATATCTGGCAGAGGGTGGACACCCTGGGTGAAAAGGCTTGCAGGATTTCTCTGCACCTGGATTAGCTCTTGGACCTTCATCCCTCTGTAAAACAAACCAGTGAGATTAACACTTCCTGAGGTGGTAGGAGGTCGGAGACAGGACCAAGGGAAAGAAAGATCCAGTGAGTTTAGTGGTGTCAGCCTTGAGTCTTTGAGAAAAAAAATTATTTTAAAACTATCCTTTTAACCAGGAAGAATTAAACCGGGATGAAATCTGACCAGGATTTGACCCTGCACCCCTGTGATGGGTGATTCTGCACAGAAGCAGCACAGCTGGGACACCCAGTAACATTTTCTTGCTCCTTCCCACCCTAAAACATGTTCTGCAGTGTGGTTTCCAAAGTTCTAGGCATTGAGGGTGTGCAGGATACTCCTTCCAGAGCAGACATCTGCATAAATTGCCATAATAATACCATAAAGCAGTAGGAAAAGCAGTTTTTCCCTCCTACATGCTCTCTCCCTCTGCTCATTCTCAATGCTTCTGATAATATAAAATGTACATATTCCCCCAGCTTATCATTTAGTGGCCACAATCCAATAAACTCCTCAGGCTTTTCCCCTCCTACTCTCCCCACAGTCCCCTTCTTGCCTCCACCCTCCCAGAGACATCCCCATCCCTTCACAGGAGCCTGGGCTCTTCCCCTGCTGCAGGAAACTTCCACAAGTGGACACAGGGAGAAAAGGGGGATGAAGCCACTTTGAGAAACAGGAGAGGAGCTGGCATGTTGTGAGGGAAGGATGTGGCTGCTAAGCTCCTGCCAAAAGTGGAGTTTAAAAAAAGCTCTGCACAATCCTGGGACGACGTTTGCGCAGGAGCGGCGCAAGACAGCAGCAACTGGTTCCCATCAAGTGGGGACTGGTTGTATCTGCAAGTATGATCAAGCCATCCGAACAGCAAGGTCTGGAAGGACTGGCTAGTGTGGTTTCTGAAATTCACATGGCAGCAGATGACAAAATCCACTCTCCAGCCATTATTCGTGGGGTTTGGGGCAACATAAACAATACTAAAGAACGGGGATGACTAAAATAGGAAGGCTGGTTTTGCGGGCATGACAGGAGCAAAAATAGACATATTTTATAAATAAAGATGTCCTGGAAACGAGAGACTCCCGAGTTTCATGCTCACCAATTCAGCTGTTCTGGCTGGGGGTCTTCTCCACCAGTAGTGCTCAGGGGATTTGTGAAGGCATAAATGAGCAGTAATATAAGCACATGCATGAAATTCTCTTCGTGTAAACCAGCCCCATTAGTTGATCTACTTGTGGATATCATTTTAACCCACAGACTCTAGCTAAATTAGGGCCGGGGGTTTGCTCAGAATAGGTTAAATCCAAGTATTTGAGGAGAGCTGCGTGTGTATTTTCATTAAGCCCAAGACTGCTGTACGTGTTGTAGAAGAAATCAAAGTACACCAGTGTGACTTGAGAAAAGAAAGCTTTTGAGCTGACCTTCTTCCAGGAGAATGAATTCATGTCTTCAGAAGTGAGTAAGTCTCACTTCAGTGATCTTATCTCAAAAAAAAAAAAAAAAAAAAAAAAAAAAAAAAAAAAGCAATAAGAAAATGAGAAGAGACGTGGAGGAGGGCAGTAAGGACAGTAGAAGTGATGGGATAGATACCGTATGAGGAGGAAAGACTAGAAAAACAAGGAGACTCCAGTTTGGAAGAACAAAACCTTGGGGCAAATAAAGACAGAGAAGTCTGAAGAGGTCAGGAGAGGTCTGGTATGGACCTGGAATTCTTTTTCCCTTTTCTTCACAACACAAGACTATGGAGAGAAATATTCAGGAGCCAGGTCTGAAGCAGACAAAAGGAAGTACTTTTTCACACAACACATAATTACACTGTGGAACTTACTTATTGGCCACAGGATGTCATGGAGGCCAAAAGTATAAATGAATGGGAACAAAAACAACAGGGATTACACAAATTCATGCAACCTCCGGCTTAGGAAGTCCCTCAACTGCTGATTACCAGGAGCCAGGAGGAAATGCCGGAGGAAGGATCACTTTATACTCTCCCTCTTCCGATATCCCTTGCTAAGCATCTGCAGCTGGCCACAGCCAGGCCCTAGTTGCTGCCCAAGGTGGACGTTTATTCTGAGCCTGTCTGTCAATGTTTATATCCTCCTGGGAACTCCCTTAGGATGGAGTCTTAGGGAGCAGGGGCATCTCCTGGAGAGATACAGGACTGACACCTGATTTTGTTACCTGCAGCCCGATGCGGCCACAGCAAAGTCTGTTGTGGTCACCCTTTGCTGATTTAGGCTGGTGTAATTGAGGCCAGATTGAGCCCTGGAACCTTCAGAGAGACTCTTCCGCTTTCCCTGCCCCTGGGATTAAGCACTGAAATCTCTGTGCTAAAACCCTCTTTGAACGGGGATGGCAGATAATGCGCAAACTGATTAAAAAAAAAAACCTCCAGCACTGGGGAAAGTTAAATATTAAAGAGCCAAGGCCCAGTTTTAACTGCTGCTGCCGTCCCTCCTTCATCTCATGCCAACTGCCTCCAGGATACATGTGCTGACACTGAATTTCTACCTCACAAAAGCGGCCACAGCATGGGCTTTAAAACTCAGCCCATTAATACTGGGATAGGAAGCAGAAAAATAGAACAAAGGCAGCGAGGGATTCCTCTGGTTCCCACTCTGACCATGCCTGATCTGTCCCTGCAGCATTACAGGGCATGGCACCCCTACCCCGGTGAGGCATTTTGCCCCTTTGACTTCCCAACATTAGTTGGTCTAAAATATTTTGCTGCCCGCTTGGTCCTGCTGTAACTAAACTATAATTTCCACTAGCAGAGAGGAGGGATTTGGGAGAAACATCTGGTCTCATTTCATCAGGATAACAGCTCCGTCTCTATTTATACACGCGCCGGGATCGTTGTGGCTCTCAGCTGTTCTTCTCCCGACAGTCCCTTTCAAGCTGCCGTGTCCTGCTCTGTTGGGGCAGGCACCGGGGTCGAGGCCAACCTGCTGCCACGTGAAACAGGAACCAGGCCCAGAAATGTGGGCTTGTGAGAGCTTGTCCCCTCCACACTCGGATTGCTGTCTGCCAGGCTGGTGACAATGTGCCTTGATGGATGGTTGCTCCTGTCCTTGTATCCTGCTGGGGAGAAAACAGAGAAAACCCATCTGACTGGACAGTTTGCTGGAACTGGGTGATCTTTAGGTCCCTTCTGACCCAAACCATCCTATATGACTGGAAAATAATTTTCTTGGTAATCCCAGAGACTCTGCTGGTCAGGGATCAGGCCTACGATGAGTCAACATTATTGGTCTGAACACACCAACTTCAATAGTATGAATTTTTCTCCAAAATCACAGTGTGGGTCTTGGAGGAAAGCTCAGACCATTGAGGAAAGACCAGCTGGCTCTGGCTTTTCTCTAAGGTGTTAGCAAATAAACTGTGACCCTACAGAGACATGGGAAGGTCAGGGACTCTGCTTGGGAAGGCAGCACGTCCTACTTAATTCAGCACAGTGGGAAAAATCCGCTCTGCTGCCTCCCCTCCAGTGCTCACAAGACATCACATCTCATCCAGCATGTTTAAAAAAACCCTCAAGTCAAATGGCCAAGTACCTGGAAAATTACCATGTAGCACGTTCAGCAGCGCAAGTCACTGTCTAAAAAGAATGCTCATACCCTGAATGATGGTGGGGTGTGGGTTGGCATTAATCATCTCAAGGAAGTCTATCCCACTGCCCTGCTTTTCCCTCAAACAGGCTGTGCCTCTGCTCCCATCCCAATCCACTTACAGCCCCACATGCCCCCAACACACAGCTATTTCAGCATCACTCCCCCTCCTCTTTTCAGCAGCTCTGGACTGTTCATTAAATATTTTCTTTCACTCAGCTACTAAAGGAGGAACCACTCAGAGGCATGGGGTTTGTGTAACCCAAATGAGATCAGCATTTTCAGATGCTCCTATTGATTGTACTAAGGTTGCAAACTCCCTGGAGCAGAGTTGAATTTCACCCCTGCACATATACCCTCTGATGTGATCCTGCCCCTTCAATATACTCCTTCAGAATGCAATTCTCAGCTGTGACCTGAGGTTGAGTAGATCAATATTTGTTTACTCAGCTTGGGTCTAATTTTCATATGCTCCACGTCCACCTGAAAGCAGCAGCAGCAAGGGCCACTCCTGCCTACTGCATGAATCAGACTGAAATGTGGACCCTGCCTGAAACACCAGCCTTTTGGAGCAGCTTGAGGCAGGAAATATGACTCAGTCTTGGGAGAACACCATCTAAATATAAATGCTTTGGACAGTGATGCTGTGGACAGTTCGGGCTGAGGGGTGACCAACTGAACCCTTGTGAGCTCTTCACTTCCATGACTTTTCTGGCTGAAAAACATTTTTCTTCCTCATTTGAGTCACTCCTTTTGTGACACATCAAGTATTTTTGCAAAATGTGTCAGAAGTGCACCAAACCAGCCAATTTCTATGTGATTGTTGAGAAACGTTCTCTAGCCTAAACAAAACTATTCAGAGGAGACTAAAGGAGCAGCCTGAGATAACAGCACCTTATCCTTTCAGCAAGATGTTCTTAGGGTGAAATGTGCCTTCATCCCAATCCCTTTACAAAAAGCAAATGTGAAGGCATTTGCAGCACTAAATGTAATTTTTTTCCCCTCTTCACGGGATCTGGGGAGGAGGGGAATGAAGAAAGGCTGGTGTTGGAATAGAAGTGTCTGATTTTGGTCAAGGAGTGGCTGGATGTGGCCATGCCAGGGTACCTGAAGTCTGATTAAAGGCTCTCACAAGTCAGCACAAGACCCTTGTTAAAGAAGGTGGAGGTTCCTCTCTGTCTGCTAGAGCTGCTGAAATCCTCTTCCATGACAACACATCCTTTCACCTTGCAGGTCAGGAATATCCAGACAAAAAATCCTTCAGCCTGTCAAAAGCAGTCAGCTGCCTTTAAAGCCCAAATTTCTCCTTTTAATAGTGGCTGCCTGTCCGCTACTGCCCTGACTTTAAAACAAAATAACCAGCCTCCAGCAACCTTCAGAACAGATCTGTAAAACTCTCCAACTGACTCTAACAAGGAAAGGCAAGACTGTGACAAACCTGCCAACTTTCTCTTCATGGGCTGGATCATCTTCAGGGAGCCCAGGACTGGCATTTAAAAATGTAGTGTTTGAACAGGTCCTTTTTTTGTGATAAGACTGGTCCCCAGGACACTGGGGAGGTGACGGCAACAGATGCTGTGATGAGTCAGTGCAGAAAAGGTCGTGGGATGGACATAGGGTCAGTGAAAGGCTGGACTGTAACTCAGCCAAAAGAGGTTTGGGTTTTGTCTTCGAGCAAGAAATGAGGCCAGTAAGGAAGGAATGATTTATTTGTCTCTGTTTTTCTTGTCAGGCTCCCGGTTAGATGACTTGGCTTGAACTTTGAGCAAAGAGTAATCACTAGATTTATCTACATCTCTAGAATCACGAGCTTCTTTCTCAGGGGCTGCCTGTATTACAAATGCAACCAACTTCCCTCGGCTGTATTTTTGCTCTCCCTTGCCCAAGCAGATGGGTTCCCTTCCTTCACTATTGTGAGCAGAGGCAGATGCAAATAAATAGGCACTTGTGCTCTGTTGTGTGGTTACCTAGAGAGGCCGTTGTTTGCAAACAAAGGCTGTACCAGGACACAAATAACCTCGTTTGGTGTAGCCTGGAGATGGCTCTTCATTACAAATACAGCCCTGGGGTTCTCCGTGCTGCACTTCCACATTTACCACGGGATCATTCACCAAACAGGAGTGATCAAGAGCATTGTGAAATGCTGACACATCAGAAGAATGGAGGAACAAACTCCTCCTCTCCCCTCCCAGTCCAGCAACCTATTATTCCTTGAGATGTTTGAATAAATAAAGGAAAAACACTACTCTGCAGCTTGTAACAGCTCATACATATACAAATACAACATCCAGCCTTCTCCCCTGTCCTGACAGTTGATACACATTGCCTTGCACCACCTGTGGTTTTACAGGGGAAGGATGCCAGTTTAGGGAATTTCCTCCTGGACCATACCAAAGTACTTGGCTGGAGCTGCCAAGCTCTCAAAGCCAAGTCCAGCCATGCGTCCCACTAGGAGGGCACCTGCAAAGCTGCTGGGTTGGAGATGTATCCCTGCTGCTCACCTGTGAACCTCCTGGGAGCAGAGCTTATCCCACAGGCCATGGTGGGTCCTGGTCCAGGAGCAGGCATCACAGTGACATGGAAGAGATACTCAGTCCCTGTTAAAAACACAGAGATCATTAAAGCTTTCTGCTGATGCTTGTGGTTGTTCAAGCCATATTTAAAATAAGATGTAGGAATCCCAGAACTGGGCTGCACAAACAAACACTGAGTGTCAGTGCAGGAATGGTGCAAAATGGCTGTGTGTTCACAGCAGCCCTTCAGCCCTAAGAGTGCAATCAAGATGTAGGATTGCGAGGAGGAGATTCAGGACAATGGTACAGAGGCAGGCTGAAAATCACAGAAGCATCCTAGGCACTTGAGAAGAAGCACCCGAACAGCTGCACCTGCAGTGAACACAAGGATTTAAGCACATGACAACAGCCACAGTCAGAGCAGTGATGTAGCTTTGTGTTTCTGAGCAGCGTTCTCTCCTGAGAAGGTCTGGGCTCTCTTGGTTACCATGTGAGCCTCAGGTCTCAGGCCTTTGTTTTTCCTGCCAGCGTCTCTGCAAGGATTTTGATGCTCTCTCTCACTGGGTGAGAGAGAACTAACCTACTTGGGTATTATTTGAAGAGATGAGCAGCAATCCCTCCAGGAGGTACCTGCTGCTCATGCTGTGCCTACAGAGCGTTGGGGGCATCAGATATCCTACCCAAGTCAGTTAAAAGGGTCCCAGGAAAAAGATACAGCCATGCTTTTCCAGGAATAAAACAGGCATTAGGAGCACAGGTGACAGCAGTGCTATCCATACAGGAGGGGAGAGAGGCCTGAAGGTGTTGAGCAGGCTGGAGCAACACTCAGCTGCTGCAGCACAGGGAGAAGGCCAGTAGCATAGGATGGTACTCTTCTTACAGTCCCTATTCTTCCCTTGATTACAAGCTTAAGTGATGGCTAATAAAGATGATCCAAAACAAATAAATTGAGCTGCTGCTGTAATCAAGAGGCTTTTGCTGCATGCAGTGAGCCAGACCCATCTGTGTCGTAGTTCAGCAGAAGCCAGGAGGGTTCCACAAGGGATTTGTTACAATTGCATCTGAACTGCTTCAAAGGTGAAGCTGACCACCCTGTTTCCTACACTGCTAGGCAAGGGACACCAGTCTGTCCCCCAGACTGTGATCCTGGGTAGGGACCTGGTCATTCACAGACATTCAAGTTGGTTGCATCTGCCTTCATGGCAGGTACATTTAGGTGAGACCTTCCTTGCTAATAGGAGGGAAGTTGGAAGCTGGTGGGAAGCAGCATTTGTTCCTCAGAGAAGAAAATACCACAGCAATGTCACTGGGTGCCTGTGCCCCTGGTTTTTAATCAGGGCTGTACAGCAGAGACAAGAAGCAATTACTGCTGGCCGTGTGCTTATTTGATGGATGAAATGAGCTGACAGACTCCCCGTGGCAAAGTGCAGCAAAAGGCTTTTCAAGTTGTCCACTTCAGCTCACAGGTAAGGGCTGATGCCTGGCAAGGGCAGATGTGAAGGACAGCAGACACAGAGGCCACACTGTGACTGCCCTGCAGATTCAGATCCAATTCCAGGAACCTGAGCTCCAAACCACAGCTAATGCTCCCAAAAGCCTCCACTGTCCAGATGCGCAGTGCCCAGTCCTCTCTGCAGGTACAGTCCAAAATGTTTAGGGCTTCCTGTGCAGGAGTGCAGATTTTTGCCTGACAAATACTGAGCATCCAGGAGCTGCATCGGGTGTTTTTCCTCCCACCCCTGTATTTTCTATGGGAGTGTAGTCTCAGCACTTCTATGACCACAGCTGATATTTTAAAATCCACTTGCCCCAGAGAAGAGCCAGTTCATGGTCCTTTTGCAGGATTCCAATCCAAGTTGTGCATGATGTCTAGTTACAACCTGGTATATCTAAACATGGTACCAGCACTCAGCTTGAGCCTGCTCCCTTCTTCACCACAATGCACCAGGGCTAGTGAGTGTGCTAGAGAGGCACTCTCTCCCTAAGCTACTAAAATAGTACCTTTTGGAGCTAATCCTAGAAGGAAAAAGGGGAAATCTCACACCCATTCAGTTGCTGTGCATCCTGCACTGTGGCACATCCACTGGAGCGCTGATCAGGGCACTGATCCTGCCTCTCAGTCCCATTGGTGTTACTTTGCTCTTTCAAGCTCCTACAGGATTTTATGGGAGGAATTCTCCTCTCTTCCTGATCCCGACGTCAAAAGGGTGCTCAAATGCAAATGTGCCGCTTCACTGGCAGATAAGGGATGCACAGGTGGTGTGATCACCGCTGCCAACCCGGAGCCGCCTGCAGAACAATCAGCCAGCCAAGTTCACCCCACACCTGGCACGACACGGGCTGGACACGTTGGCACAGCCACACCTAACCCCAGCCCCGGGTGTCTGTCAGGTGGACAGAGTGGAGCAGTAACTGCTGGGTGTGCTGTGGTCTTCCTCTTAAGGTCACAGCTGTAACAAATAGCCACACTCATTTCTCCACCCCCAAATTTTTTGTCTCATCAGCCCTCCCCCACATGCATTCCCATCAGTCTTCCGGACAGAGAGTTATTATAAGATGTTTCAGCCCAAGAAGTACATTATTTTCTCTGAAAATAGTTTTCTCCAAAAATCATGCGCAAGCCGCAGCGCAGCTCTGGAGTGTGAGATCCCCCGAGGGGAAGGGACAAAGCTGTGGTTAAACCGTGGGGTGGAGAGTTAGCAGATCAGAGTTCTCAGCCCCTGGCTCTGTGAGCTCTGACTCAACCCATGGCCCCTGAATGTTTGGTTTTCCCATTGGGAAAACCGGTGTGATGACACACTGTGATGGCAGCACACAGCCCTTTTTTACTGCTGGGAACCACCACAGGCTTCTGCAAAGGCACATTCTCTCACCAAAA
>VWZU01016823.1:557695-596050 GCA_013397095.1 Sterrhoptilus dennistouni | reverse complement strand
ATCACACCTTTGGAAGCCAAAATGCTCCAATGGTCCTCTGCAAAGTTTTCATCTGGTGTAGTTCACCGAAGCAGCAAAGATCTACTTAGATACTCTAAATATTTACCCAGCATTTTTATATTTACCCAATATTGAAAGCACCAGCCTGTGCTCAATGCCCAGCCCTCTGGGGATGCACAGCTGTGCCCTGGGATGCTGGGCTGGGAGCAGGACTGTGAGGAGCTGCAGTGACCCTGTTGCCTCTCAAGTCCTCCCAAGCTGGGACAGGGGGGCATACTTTCTTTATTCCCATCTTCTTTTTCCTATAATTTCTCTCTCCCCTTCAGCACCCTCTGGCTCCCCTAGGTGTGCCTGCAGCTCAGCCCCACAGCAGGGATTCCTTTGCTTTCCCCCCAAGCCCAGCACTGAAGATCTTTGCTCTCATACCACCATTTGGAGCACTCCAAAGATTCTCCTTGGCTTTATTTGTTAGAGCTTTATGAAACACTGCCCTGGCAACAGGATGGTGGAGTCTTCCTTCCTGCAGGCTCTAGTGTTCATCCCAGGACAAGCCTCTGGAACAGGAGAATCTCAAGGCTACCAAACTGGCAAAGCTTCTGGGATGCCCCATGCCCTCCTCTGCAGCCCCACAAAGCACAGGGATCACTACAAAGGCTTGTGGCACTTACTGGGTCACTGAGAATAATCTAATGTCCTTACACTGGGGAAGAGGATTCCATGCCTAAGTCCCATCACAGCCCTGTGAATGTGCAGAGACTTTAAAAGATGAATTAGCAGCAAAAGTTGATTGGGTTGTGTCTGTCACCTCCCCTTTTTATGCCAGTCACTAATTTACAGAAGAACAAGATCTAGATAATTAAAATGGGAAAATATTCTACAATTTCCAGGAGAAAAATACAGGTGGCAGATTGGAACACAAGTCAGGTTTCTCAAGGGATCTTGTACTTGCCCTGCTTGTCTCCAGGCTTTGCTGTTCCTCTGCTCCCCTCTTTCAGCTCCAGTCATCTCCCTCTCCAGAACCCCTTTCACTTTGGATCTCTCCTTGTCCCCTCTGCAAACACTGACAGGGTAGTGGCCACCAGCTTCACACACTGGAGAAAGCCCTGCCCTGGGAATTTGACTGTGCCTCCAGCCCCCTCTTCAAACCCTCTGCCCTGTCCATTTGCTCTGAAAACCTCCTTAACATGAGAACCTGCTTATTTTTTATAGTATTTGGGCAACACCTTACAACAGCATAAGCCCTGTTTTCAAATCAGTCCCTTCAGATGCTGCATTAGTAAGAATAAGTTACCTCTCTTCACTGATATATCTGCAGGTTCTTTACCAAGAAGAAGAAAGTCTTTGACTCCCTTTAACAAGTGTGGACACTGAGTTTACACAGGTGACTCTGCCAAGATCTTCCAGAGCTGGAAGATGTTGTAAGTCCCATCCCAGTGAACCTTCCTAAGAGCAGGACATAAACAAAAGTTACATGCATGTTGCAAAAGATGTACAAGATGGAAGAAAAGAGGAAGGTTAAATCCAGGATACAAGGCAGTGGGATGTTCAGATCTGCCTCCTCTCCCGCGTCACTTCCAGTGTCTGCCAACTCATCCCAGGCTGCACCCCCACCTCAGTGGAGTGTTCAGGACCTACTTGCCACATCCTTGAAAAAGCAGAGCTCTAAAAAAGTAAGTTTCTAATTTTCCTAAATATTTCCACTGGGGAAACAGGATGTCAAGCTTAAAATCCACAAGGCCTCGTGTACCTGCAACCAGTAGCTAAAATCCACACAAGTCTCCTGCAACGATCAAAGACTAAAAGAAAAAAAACATCCCAAACTGTCCTGGGACTGCTGCTCCTCAATGCTTGCTGCCCATTTCCCACCACCTCCCATGGGACAGCATCCCCCGTATCAGCAACTCCATGCAGAAAGCCTGCCGGGCCTCATGTAAGGATCCCATCTAAGGATCTAAAATCCGTGAAATCTGTAATGAATCCACCCAGGCTGGAAGAACACCTTTCAATGTGTGGGTGATGCTTACATGGTCCTTCTTGCACCAGGCTCTTCATGCTGAGCCGTCTCCTTTGCTTTTCCAAAGTCCTGGAGCGGTGTCTCTTGTGGCTTGATCACAATCCTGAAGTCCAAAGAAGTGAAAATGTCTCCTTATCCTCTGCAAAACCTCACCGGTGTTCCCGAGGAAAGGAAATCCCTATCCAGTGAAGCAGAGCTTTGCTGGGCTGTTGCTGCCATCTTCTGCCCACCTGGAACTTTGCTGCTCTCGACTTCCCCAGCTTTTGGCTCACGTCAAGGGAAAGGAGGTAAGGATAACAAGAGTTTAGGAAGGGGCTCGTGTTCCCTCCCCGGTCAGTGTGGGTGGAGATCCAGGTGTGTGCCGTGGGGGTTGCCCCTTTCAAGCCTTGGCACCGTGGTGGTGGATGAGGGATGCCGAGCTCTGCCCATGGAGAAGGGACAGGCTCTGCCTGAGGAGTCACACCCAGGAGATGAAGGGGGTAAATACACTCAGTCTGTGCAATTGCTAAGTGGACTGTTACCAGACACAGCGTGAGCTGTTCACGGTCCTTCCTGAAAACACAGGGAAACGAAATGTTTAATTCAGAGAGAACAGCAGGACTACATGATTTCTCTCCTGACACCCATCCAATGAGGGTTTTTTGGCAGGGAAGCAGAGTAAATGGTGTGACTGGCACTAAAGCTGTCCTAGCAGAGCGTGTCTCGTTGATTAGAAGGTGAGGATACAGAGCCATTGTTTTCCAAAATTGGAAAGGCTTTTGTCTATTTGTTCAGGGCTTTAGTTCTGCCTGAACCACTGCCTTGCAACCCTCAGATTTCTTTCTTCCCCTTACCCTGTCATTTTTGGCAGAGTGTGATGCTTGGGGGAAGTTTTTCCTAACAGTGGGCTATTAAAAGGTGTAAAGAATCTATGAAAACAGACTTTTTCAAACACCAAACCCCACTATGGGTTCAGCTCAGCAGATCTTTGGCGTCATCCCTCTTGGGGATTACTTGTGCCACAGGACTTTAAGCAGGTGCTGTAGCAGATCCCTGGAGGTGTAGTATGAGGACATGGTGCAATTGCCAACCACCCGTGGCACAATCTCACTGGGTCTTGGCCAGGGACATGGATTTAACCAGTGTAAACAGCAGCAGCAGCTGCTCAGGAGGCAGCACATGAAGCATAATCCTACATCTGGGTATTTCAGCTGTCAAAAAAATTGTCAAAAAAACTGGCATCTTCTCTTTGGCACCTACCTGTATAAGCTGTGGTGATCATTTCAAGTTTGCACCTTGATTTTCCCTCCATCTAAGCAGGGGAAAGTGTGCAGGTCCCACAGAGGTGAGGATTACACAATGCCCAGGTGGGATTCAGACAGTGAGAGATTGTCAGCAGCCCTGAAGTGTTGAATTTCAACAGTCTGGAGGTGTCAGGAGCTGCAGGAAAGGCAACTCTTACAGACTAAACCTGCAGAGATACAGTGCAAACTTTAGAACTGTTCAACACAAACTTTCTACCCAGAATTTGACACTCCTGGTGAACCTGTCCAGTGCTGAAACACCACAGGCCACGTGAAGTGGTGATTTAATTCCCCATTCCCCTCAGTGAGGATCATCCTGGGCTGGCCCTGTCACAAAGCTGTCTCACCAAAGAGGAGCTCAGTGTCCCTTGATGAGCTCCAGGGCAGCAGCTCTGGTTGTGAGCAGCAGTGTCTGTGCCACTCAGCCTTCACCAGGGAGCTGTGGTGGGGGTGTCCAACTCCTGCAGTGTTCAGCAGCAGCTGCCAGCTGAAATGCCAAGTTCTACACTCTGAAAGATGGGAACATCCCTAGACAAAGCCATTGAAATGAAGCAATGTCCTGAGGTTCATGCAGAGAGACAGCAGCAGAGGAGGGGACAGGCTGCAGGAATCATTTCTATACCTTGATCCCTGCCACCTCCTCCTCCTGCTCCACAGCAGAGGCAATTACATGGGCTGTCTGAATGGTACAGGAGTGACATTTTCAATAGAGCCTGGAGTTAATGTACTCCTGCTTGTAAAGTCAGCATCAAACACAGGTCCTTGCTTAGCAGAACGTTTCACTTCACTACATCAAAGCTTTGTGCTGGGGCAGAGGGGAGGAGATGGGGCTCCTTTCTTCCTTGGATAAGGACTTCTTTGGATGGCAGTACCCAGCACATCCCTGATGGCAGAGGGGTTCCCATGGCCTGGAAACACTGCACCTTTCAGAAATCAATGACATGGTTTTTTCCACTGTGCCATATACACATTTAAATATATCCAGAGAAAGAGTTGGTCACACCCCAGGTTCCCACTTGCTTGAATAAATCTCATGTGTCCAGCCTGAGGTTCTCTGTGCTTCTCTGAGCAGAGCAGCTTTTACACTTTGGGTGGTGGGTGCTCCTTCAGTCTCAGGTGACAATGGCAGTGGGAAGTGTCACCTGTCACCCCAGTGTGAGCTGGCTCTGAAGGGCAGCACAAACCACAGCAGGAACTGCAGCTGGAGCAGGGAGGCGTGAAATGCTCACAAGCAGCAGAGCAGTTGGCATAGCCATCGAGGCCATCAGTGGGGACACAATCACAGAAAGGGTTGGGTTGGGAGGCACCTTAAAGCTTCTCTCATTTCAAACCCCTGCCATGGGCAGGGACACTTTCCACTCCCTCAGCCTGCTCCAAGCCCCATCCAGCCTGGCCTTGGACACTCCCAGAGCTGGGGCATCTGCAGTTTCCCTGTTCCAGGGTCTCACCACCCCCACAGTAAAAGATTTGTTCCCATTATTCCATCTAACCATCTTCAAGGAAGCTCTGGAAGGTTGCACTGAAGTAAAACCCCTCCTCAGCATGTAAGTTATACCTCAAGAGTACATGCAAGACCTCCAGTGGATCTCCTTTCCTCACTCTCCTTGCAGGTTCATGTGGGACGACAGGATTGTGAGAGTGGGTTCTGCAAGAAGAAAAATCCTCCTCTTCCCTCTAATCTGCTGCTTCTGAAGAACTTTTTGCGCCATGGGAGCATTCCAAGTCCCTGCCAGCAAGATATTTTTCCAGTTTTTCCTTTATATTCTCCATTCCCTAGTTTATCTTCTGCATCCTCAGTTTATCTTCTCCATCCCCATGTTGGAGCACTCTCAAAACTAGAAGAGGTAAGCATGAGAAAGACTCCTTAGAATTATTCTAGCAAATATCCTTTTTTTCCCCCCATAGAAATTGAGTTTTGTGAGCAATTAGGCCCCTGGCACAGGAACTCCAGAGTCCGGGTTCTCTAAGAAACAAAAATATTAAATCAAGAAATCCCATTTTCCCCTCATCCTTTTAAATCTTTTTTCATTGGGTTGGAGCCAGGGAGTCATTAACTCCTGGTTGGGTACTGCAAGGGCAGAATTGTGATGTGCTTAGTGGCAATGTCATAAAAACCCACTTGTTCCCATACCAAAGGGCTTGTGTTCTTAAAGAATAATGTGTTGGGATAATGCTTTAGAAGTGGATTAGTGGATCCTGATGCTCCTTCATTTGCATTCCCCCCCTGGAGCACATTTGAAGGTGTTCAAATAATTTTTTAAAAGTTATTCAATGGTATTTTAATCCTTAGGTAATGGCTCAGCTCCACAGAAATATTTACAGAGCCACCATCCAGCACACCCAAGGATGTAGAACAGAGGAATAGCCAGGAGCTGGTCTGGTCCTGCATTATTTCAACCCCAACAGTGGATCCCAGGAGTTGAAAGCCCAGACTTAGATGCAGACGTCTTCACATGCCTCATCCTGCCCCTTCCTTCCCTGCAAAGCCTCATGGCCATCACCATAAATACCTCTGACTGAATTTGCAGTTAAATGAAGGCTTCAACCACCTGCTCCAGCACAAGGCCACAGGAAAGGTCATCCTCTCCAGGTGTGAGCTGGCTTCTCACACTGCTTATCCAACCCCATCAGAAGGCTGGGGGCCACTTTTCCCCCTGACAACAGCCTAATTCTGTGTCTGGGCTGCAGTCAGTGGCTATGGAAGCAGAGCATCATAGCTCACTTCCAGCTGCTTCTTACAGTCTGAGCTGTACAAAGAGAAACTGAGGCTAATCAGGGTCCCACTGGTGCCCATTTGGGAGCCACTGCTATAGGGGGAGTGAAGCACAGGTTCCCCAGAGAAGCTGTGGCTGCCCCTGGATGCCTGGAAGTGTTCCAAGTAATGGCTGGACAGGGCTTGGAGCACTCTGGGACAGTGAAAGGTGTCCCTGCCCACGGCAGAGGGGTAGAACAAGATGAGCATTAAGGTCCCTTCCAAGCCAAAGCGCTCTGTGATTCTGTATCAGAGCAGTGCCCCACCAGCAGTGCCCCATCAGCAGCTGCACAGAAAGGTCTGAACTGAAATGAGGACCTAGGAAGATGGCAGGGTGCAGGTTTGTGTGTTTTGAACAGACAAAACTTTCATTTTGTGGAACAAAGTCCATCCAGCCACCAGCAGTGACCAGCAAGGAAGGGACACTGCTCTCCTGCCCTCCTTCCACACAGCCTGCCACATTCCCAGGCATTTTTGTCTGGGAAGAATGAATGTGTTCATGACCCTGCATCAGCCCAGCTTGGTCCCAGGAGGGGCCATTACAGACACTGTTACCTTTAGATGAGCCACTGCAAACAGAGGGGCCCTGAGACGCCACTAACGAGCTGGCTGTTACTCTTTGAAGCTTAACGAGGGAAACTTGAGCTACAGTGGGCTGTGGAGTCACAACAGTCGAACCATTTCATCTGTCAATGCTTCCGTTTGTCTGTGCTGTGCCCTGCTGTTCCAGCATCACAGCAGCTCCGGCTCCACGAGCCTCTTCAGTGCTGCCTGTGCTGCCATACCCCTCCCGGCTTCATTTTGCAACTCCAGTCCTGCTTGGCAGCGCCTTAGACCCTGGAGGAAGTTCTTTAACTCCCATCCATCATTTAAAAGCTTTGCAAATTCATCACATCATGCACGGCTTCTCATTGCGGAAGAAAAGAAGTGGGTGTTTAGCTTATTTCACTGGTAATAGCAGAAAATGGCCTATTGCAGCAAAGAATTTGTCCAAATAAGCTGTGAGCCATAGCCTTCCTGCAGATAAAATCCAGCTCATTTTAGTGCCCTGGAAGCACTCTACAGGTATCCACTATTGAAGCATCATTGTACTTCAGATAAATGTGCTGCTTAAAGATAGCTGTCAGCACAGGCTGCTGAATAATGCCTTCAATTTATACACTCAGATTGTTCCCCAAGTTATTGGCAACACCTAAAGTTGGTAGTCTGACAGTGGAAAAATAGTCAGCATGATGGTGGCAGAGCAGGACCCCGACCCTGTGACACCCACTGAGTTTCCAGCAGTGTTTAAGGGCTTTAATATGTTACACACAAGTTACTGCATTTATTAGTTGTCAGTCATCACCCCTCCATCAATTTGCTCTGGTGGAGTCATGTCTTTGCTGTGCTCAGGTCACACCACTGGAGGTTCCACATTTTAGTTACACACTGTACACACAAAAATCCTAAATAAGCAGATTTTAAGCCTACCTAACAGCATATATTCTTATATAGTATTACAGTTACAACAAGTATTTATCACAAAGGGAATGCTGCTTCCCTCTGCCATGTTTCCTTTTGTTCTTCCTTTACTCACATAAAAGAATCTTTGAGCCTTGAGAGACATGTTATAGCTTTACCTCTCCAAGGACAGAGAAGCCTTTCTAAAGCTCTCATTTCTCTTTCACACATATTTATTTAAATTAAAGCCCTAAGCACCTTTATTGCCTCATAACTCTCGATTATTTTTCAGGTTTTAGCCCCTGCTTCTTAACCTGATATTTAACTTCAATAATAATTTCAGCCCAGCTCTTTCCTCAACAGACAGCCCTACAGCACAGCAGCCTTTAGCTGCTCTACCTTTCTTTAAGTGTCTCTGGTGCATCCCCACCCATGGGCTGGGGCTCTAAATAAGCTCAGCCTGGGGGCTTTTCTGCTTTCTAAGCCTTGAGTATAAACACTGATCTCTAGCTCAGCTCAGCTCAGCACAGTCAGCCTGGCCTTAGACCCTGCTGCTCTGGGCCTGGCCAAACATGTTTGTTTTCCTGGACCTGATTCCAGCCTGGGGCCTGACTTACCACTTGGACTTAAGACCTATTTCATCCCTACAGAGGTGCCTGATGCCTGGATTGTCAGCATTCTCTCCTCCAGCTCTAAGAGTAGGTAAAAACCTTGGCTACTTATTTTACATTCTAATGTCAGCAATTCATCACAATTTGTTTCTCTTGCTGAGTATTTCCCACTGTCCAGGTGGTTCCTGGGTAGCATCCTTCCTGCAGCAGTGCTGTTTGTCCCCAGTGCTTTGCCCACTGTGGGCAGCAGGGGCTGTGGCAGAGCTGGGTGGCTCTTGGGGGGGCTCTATGGGATCTGATGCTCCTCTTCCTCCATATCTGGATGGCAGCAGGCACTCTTGGGATCTGTTTCTCCTGTTACTGAGCCCTGGCACCCCATGTGGAAGCTCCTGAGTGCTGTGAGAAGGCTTCTCCCCCACCCTGGGGGCTGCAGTCAGCTGCTGGGGTGCAGGGCTGGCTGTCTGTTTTCACCTGCTGAGCAGTTTGGTGTTGCCTCCTCAGCCTCACGCTGGAGTCGCTGAGCAATTTAGGGAAGGCTGTGCATTGTTGGCCCAAGTGTTTCACACCCCTGCTAGGTAGAGTTAAGTGAAGGGGGGGGAAATTGTGACTACCCACAGGATGTTGCCTTTTTCAGCAACTGTGAAGGATTTCTTTAGTTCCTCAAAATGTCTGGAGTTTTAGTACTTACAATCAGCAAAAATTGGAGTGGAATATCAACGGAGCACAGCTTTCAGAAACTCATTTTCTTTTTCCTTTCAAACTGACAATAGGATTTTAAGAAAAACTTTGAATAATGGATATACTTTTGAATAATGGATGTTTCACAGCCGAAGTCCCTTGACTTTTCTTTCTGTGCCTGAATGAGAAGCCTTTTAATTGCACAACACGTGGCGAGGAGGTACAAAACGCTTTGTGTCTTGTGCTGCTGATTAACTGATGCATATACTCCCATTAAACATTCAGAGAGGGCTAAGTGTATCCCAGCCCGAAGCTGTGTGCTATGCACGCTGGGTTTTTATCAGCTAACACTCTGGCATGAGATGTTTTGTGATTTTCCTTGCCTCTGTCATGGCTGCTCATAATTTTCCTCTTTTGTGTGTGTGTGTACTTTGGATCTTTTCTGTTTCTGGGGAGGCATTCTTCCACCTGGAGAGCTCGTAGCTTGTGCTCTGGGCTCATGCAATGGGCTGTGAGGTCACCTTGTGAAGTGAAGAACACTCCTGAGCTGAGACTGTGGAATAAACTCTGTTTTCCAAAATAGCAGGGGGTTTTGTTTTGTATTGTTTTTGTTCTTTTTTTTAAAGGGTTTTCCTGAGAAATGATAAAAGAGTTGCCGGGTGCCTTTGCCAGGCTGGATGTTCTGTCATGGTGGGATGGAGAAGCTTCAGTGCATGGAGCAATTTGAGACCCCTGGAAATTACCAGAGTGGGATGCAGGCAGAGGAATTAGCAGGAACAGCAGTGGTCTGGGTCGTCGTTGCTCTCATTCCATCATGTTGCTGCCTGTCCCTGGAGCTGGCTCTTCTCCAAGTTAATTCAGCTTTCATGAAAGTTTAAGTCTGCTGCAGAAGGGAAAAGACAAGTCACTGTGCCCCTGAAAAATGTAAAGGGTGTTTTGGGGTCAAGTTTTTTTTTTTTGTCCTCAGTTTCCCCAGTTCTTGGTGCAGTGCCCAGCACCTAGAGCGAGCCCAGATGGGCTCAGCAGGGTGAAACCCTGCTGTATTAGTACTTCTCTAACTTCTGTCTGCACAAAAAAAAAACAACCCCAACAAACCCCAAAACTTAAAACAAGAAGCTATGACCCCATCAGCTTCCCTGTTTTCTTTCTAAGCCCAAATTCAAGCTGAGGACCAAGCCTGAATGAATAAATGCTGCTGGAGCCTGGCTCTATCCTGCTCCCAGCCGTCTGTGTTCTGGCTGTGAGGGACTGCAGCTCAATTTATAGAGTGAAATCTTCTGAGTTTATTTGAGCTCTTGGGATTACCCCATAGAAGACCTACAGAGGCAGCCTGGGGTGGCAGAGAGGGTCCTGTGAGCTCCCTAATATCAGGATTTTCTCTCTCACTGAGGGATTTTTGTGATCCTTGCATCTTCAAGCCATGAGAGGCTGCCAACTGTCTTTCTGGCTTCAAACAGAGCTTGTTCTCTCTCAATTTTGCAGCTTCTCGCCTTAGAGTACAACTGCAATTTAGCTTTATTTCACAAAATTTGACATGACTTGAGATGGTGATTTACTGGCCTTGGAGGATACGGTATGTGTAACTGTGGAGGGCATAAGTGGCTTTTCATGGCAGAGGAGTCATAAATTGAGATGAAAAAAAATGAGGGAAACGGTTCCTGTCCAACTTTACAAGGTAGCAGTAGGAACAGGACACAGCCAAGCGATCTGTAACTGTCTCGGGTCTTTATTGCCCCTGATTGCCTGTAATAAAGCTCCTCGAGCAGGGAGTTCAGGTGTCTGAAGAGACACAAGGTGGCAATGTTCTCAAATGGACACCCTGCAACTTCTCCGGGGCTAAAGATTTCCAGCTGCTCAGCTTTCCTTGCTGTGGCGCTGGATGGAGACCTTGGGGAAGGGTCTGGGTCTGGTCACTCCCTCCGTGGCCACCAGGAAAGGAGCCTGGGGGTGAGTGGGGTGATGTGGAGGTCTCTGAGGACACCATGTCAAGGATGGTGTTGCCCTGGCCTCATGTTCCAATCCAGAGCTCGGCATCCTTGCCCTGCTTCTACATGGCACAGACACTGGCAGGTCTTGTGGCAGCAGTTGTGGCCACTGGGGTTTCTTCTTTTGACATCTGCATCCCCCTCTTTGCCTTCTATGCCCTCCACACGTTCCAACAGACCCAGATCCACAAGGGACATTTTAGAGCAAGGAGATTTTAGACAAGGAATAACAGCCTTCTCTTGGCTTATTTATTTATCTTTCCTTAATGCCACAAGAATAGCTGCAGGACTTGTCCCACTTAAAAATTAATTTTCCGTGGTTGTGCAGGGGGGTGGTGTGGGGCAGGTGGAAGAATTACCTCTGCTTTGTTTCTTTTTCTTTCTTTCTTTTTTTTTTTTTTTTTTTTTTTTCCTTTCAAATATTTCCGGGTTCTTTGTTTTTTTTTTTTTTTGCCTGACAAATATTTCCGGGTGCCTTGGTTTTATATGTTAATTTTCAGCTTAAAGGTTGTAAGGCATTGCAATGTGGCACGGGAAGGGGTGGTGTGACAGTCTCCAGGCTGCCTGTGCTCGTTTTATCCGCAAATGGCTGCATTTGCAATGTGTAATGATCTCTGTAAGGCAGTTAGAAGCGAGATAAACATCAATTTTATGGCTGGGAAAACATAAGGGGTGTTGCACAGGAAAACGAGAGGACTTGAATACTGAAAACTCTCCGGCCTCCTCACTGCTGTTGGCTTTCGCTCTTGTCTCTCCATGGTCCCTGTGCATCCCAATCCATTCTCCTGGTGGGTCCAGGTGGGTGAGATGCTGCAGAGCTGGCCGTGATGGGATGCAGGAGCTGCACAGCCTCTCCTTTAGGGCTGGGGGATGCAGGTAGCCAGGACTTACTATTCACAGCCAAGACTTAAGGAGGCTTGGGTGAAGTGGGAATGAAGTAAGACCAAGATTAGGAAGTTTTTCTGGGGTTTGTTTTGTAACAGGAGCTCATGCAGAAGGCCGAGGTCACGGTTCTGCTGCATCCAGATGAGGGATGTGTTTTGAGTTTCACAAATAGCGGCTTTTTGCAGCTCTGTTTCTTCACCAGATACAATGCAGGGCATAAAAATGCTTTTTCCAATATGCTGCATGCCTCTGGAATGCAATTAATATTCTTGCCTAAGTCTCCAAAAATTAATAGGCGTGTCTGGCAGCTGCTGAAGGTGGCTCTGTGTGTGCAGGGGGGTGGTGGGGAGGGGCAGCTTAGTCCACCCAAGCTGGAAACAACCTCACGTGGGGAAGAAAAGGTGCAAAACCATCGGTGGGACCAGAGGCTCTCACAGCTCCTTCCCTTTGAGCCTGGGAGGGGTGATCAGGCTAATTATTAATTAGCTGCCATTGAGACTGATTGGGGATGAGGGCTCTCCCCATGTGGTGCAGGTGCTCAGCCTGTCTGGGAAGCTGAGTAGTCCTGGCTGGTTTTTGTTTTCTTGCTCTATGTGACGTGATTTGGGCTGTCAAATGTCTCAAAAGCTGGCAGCACGTTCAGGGCTGGTGTTTTTTGCTGTGTAGAATATTTAAGATGAGTTTTCACATTTTATGTAGCTCATTTGCTACTCGCATTTCTGCCCTGCGTGATGCTCAAGACATCTCAAAACAAAAAAGTGTTTGTTTATATATATATTTTTTACATTTAGGGGGCTGAAGCTCAGAGATTAACAAAGCTTCCTATCAATTCTGCTTGAAAAAAAAATAAACCTCATCTCAGAACCAAGTAGAAACAACATAAATCACCTCAAAATAGCTTCAGGTACTGAAGCCACCTGAACTTTTTCTCTTGGGTTACAAAGGTTTCAGGTGAGGTTGGGTTTGCTGTGGGGGACTGACCTGAGAACCTGGGGCTGTCTGTGATCAGGGCCCCAAGGAGCTGTACAAACACACCAAGGGCGTGAAGAAAAATGTTTTCCACCTAATCTCGTTACTGTAACAACACCAGTGAAATCTTTTAAAGCAGAAAAATGTGATGTTTTAACGCGATAGCGCTGTCCCTTCAGCTCTGTGACAAATGCTATCTGTAGCATGTGCTGCCTGCATTGCAATAGTCCTGTGAGCCTGATGGCAGTCCTAAGGCACAGGGCTTCGATTTCCAAGAAAGCTATGACTCCTCTAAAATAGTAATTTCTTGGCTAGATGTGATGACGTTGAGAGGTTATCCTTTTCTTCCCCTCTTTCTAGCCCATCTGAGCCTTTTTTCTCTGATTTTTTCTTCTGTCACTTTTCATTCCCCAGCTCCATTCCTTGGCTCTTTCCTTTTCCAAGACACTTTCCTGATTTGGCCTTAAAGCTGGTGTTCCCCATCCTTTTTAAACCACTTCTGCTCAAATTTTTATGTTGCTGGTAGAATTTCTCACCTCTTCTTCTTTAGCAAGAACAGGAACAGAGTTTCCACACAACTCAAACACAAGCATCAGAAGTTGCAGCTGGTTTCATGCAAGATAAGCTCCCAAATCTTCCTTGTAATCCAAACCTCTCGGGTTAGGCTGGCAACAGCAGCCTGAGGATCACAGAGCTGGAGTAGTTTGGGTTGGAAAGGACTTTTAAAGGTCATCCAACTCCCCTTACAGTGAACAGGACATCTTCAACCAGATCAGGTTGCTCAGAGCCCCATCCAACCTGGCATTCAACACTTCCAGGGATGGGGAATGCACAGCTTCTGTGGGCAGCCTGTGCCAGGGCCTCACCACCCTCTCACTGTGAAAAACTCCTCCCTTATATCTAATTTAAATTGGCTCCCCTTTTCAACATCTTTATGTGATGCTGATTGAGCCCTGCAGGCTCCCAGTATAGATTTGTGTTGTTGCTAGAAAACAGGCTGGAAACATCCAGCAGTCACCTTTTGGCTAAAACCCCTAAAATTATTACCCAGAAACCAAGTGCAATTACGTTATTTATATTTATGAAATATCCCATCAATTTGTGTATTTTTAAAGCGTGACTCTCATGGTTTCTAGGGATCCTTTCTTGCTTCCCCTGGGACCTGATCTGTCCGTAACAGACCTTTTACTTCACAACCTCCTGAAGTTTTAAAGGACAGCTGTGAAATGAAGAGGAGATGCTTAATTTCATTCTCCTGCAGCAGCTCAGCAGCACGAAGACAGCGCTGCCCTGGTTTGTGTTTCTCCCAGTCGGATTTCTGCACGGCTGAGTGCTAAGGATATTTTTTTTACTTGAAATCTTGAATTCTGCAGAGACTGGGGGCTTATTTCTCGGGATCACCAGGGAAAATTTCTTACTCTCCCAGCAGGGTGGAAATTTCAGGGTCTGAAGCTATAATATATGTAGTCTTTCAACATCATTAAAGGAGGGGGTTTCTGACAGTGCCACCATGATGCAAAGCAAACTCTCCTGCCTGTGAATCCCTAATCAGTCTGTGCTGTGGTGTTACAGTGGAGCTAATTTGGAGGCTCTGGGAACCAGGGAGAAGGTGAGACATCACTAAACTGCTGGGTGGCAGATGATCGACCTTATATCTAGCTTTTAGCGTGGTTTTCTATTACACCATTTGCCTTAATTTGCTCATTTTCTCAGTTTTTAAGGTGCCTAGGGGAGTTCAGGATAGGATCTCCAGGCAGGAATCCCTGGTCACTGAGAGAACAAGGGCATTACAGTGCTGTAATAAATGAGATGAGGCTGTGCTGGGGTGGAGGCCAGCTCTGTCCTGCCCAAATTCTGCCCTGGGCAGTACATGGTGGGATGGACCTGTGACTGGGTATGAATTAAACCAATCAGGTTTTATTTATTATTATTTTGATTTAGAAGAAGTGAGGATGTATTGAGGAAGACACTTCATAGAATCCTGGAATTGTTGGGGTTGGAAGGGACTTTAAAGATTATCTCATTCTACCCTCTGCCATGGGCAGGGACAACTTCCACTACCCCAGGTTGCTCCAAGCCCCATCCAACCTGGCCTTGGACACTTCCAGGGATCCAGGGGCAGCCACAGCTTCTCTGGGCACCCTGTGCCAGGGCCTCCCCACCCTCACAGGGAAGAGGAAGAATTCCTTCCTAACATCTAATCTAAATCTCTGCTCTTACAGCTTAAAGCCATTCACCTTTGTCCTATCACTATCAGCCCCTACTTACTTCACGGTATTAAAAAACTCCCCAGGAGAAATATCCAGCTTTTTTTGAGCTCGGAGGGCAGCGTGCTCCTTATCTTGGGTGGGAGGAGATCCAAGTGATGGGAAGGGTGACCCTCAGGATGCAGAGAGCAGTGGGAATCCCCTGGGAGCCAAGTGAGCGGCCGGCGCGGGGCGGAGGAGCAGAGGAGCAGAGCTGCCCTTTGCCCACTGGCCCATGTGGAATTGGACTTTGGAAGTGGCAACAGGGAGCAGAGGAAGGGCCCCGGCGGCCTCTGAGCAGGTGTGTGCAGCTGCTGTGGGGGGAGGATGGTGGTGGGAGCCCCTGGCCAAAAATGGGGGTGGGCCCTTGGTGGGACTGAAATAATGGGTGCCTGGATGTTTGTGGCTGGGGCTGTTTAGGGCAAGGGTTTACCTGGATGTCACCTAGAAAGCCACCAACTGAGCCACCTCTGTTCAGACCTGTGTGTGTTCCAGTCCTGAAATTACCCCAAAGTGCCTTAAGCTTTGAGAGGGAGGAGTGAGGAGGGGTATAGACAGCATCTGGCCATCTCCCTATTGGGAAGGCCTGTAGTGGTGGGGACACTTTGGGTACTGATGCTGCAAGAGGAGACGTGGGGGGCTTGAGGGTGACATCCCCCTGGCAGCTGGGGCTGCGCCCATGTGCCACCCTGGGCTCTCCTCAGGATTTCCTCTTCTGCGTGGGACTGCTATAACCAAACCTGGTGCCTGCTTGGAATTCTTGCTGGAGCTGAAAGGCAGGAGGAAATCCTTGTTTCCACCCCATCCCACAGCTCATAAGAACAAACCTCCGTTTCTCCCTGCTTACTCATTTCTTTGAGCAAAACTCCTTGTCCTGCTCAAAGCTTTGCCAATGTCTCTTCCCTTACTGCATATCAAATGGGGTTTCACTGCTGTGTCACAGAGGTGAGGGTGATTTCTCACCCCCTCACAGCTTGAGAGGGCTGTGAGTGCTGGTGCTTTGCAGCTGGGAGTGCAGGAGGATCCCAACTGGGTATAAGAGGGCTCTTAAAGATAAGGATGAATTTTATAGCAGGGTCTGTAGCAGTAGGGCAAGGGGTGATGATTTTAAACAGAAAGAAGAGATATTTAGATTAGGTATTGGGGAAAAATTATTTCCTGTGAGGGTGGTAAAGCCCTTGCACAGGTTGCCCAGAGAAACTCCTCATCTCTGGAAGTGTTCAGCATCAGGTTGGATGGGGCTTTGGGCAACCTGGTCTAATGGAAGGTGTCCCTGCCCGTGGCAGGGGGCTGGAACTAGATGATTTTTAAGGTCATTTTCAACCTAAACCATTCTGAGATTCTTGTTCTGGGAAAAGAGGGATGTCTGTTGCTTTCAAGGGCAGACCATTTCATCCTGGGGTCTTAAGGGGAGCTTCAAGTGAAGGAAGATATAGAGATGACTTTTCCTTGCCTCTGGGCATTTTGGAAAGGATCCTGGGTTTCCGGGATGCTCCCGAAAAGCAGAGAGTAGCTGGCAACGGGCTTCAAAGGGGGCTTTGAGGGGGCTGAAAAGCTGCTGATCAAACACACTGTGACTTCTCATTTGCAGGCCACTAAAGCCACTTGGGGCTTAAAACCAGAGAAGGTTTTTCTGGCAAGCCCGCGATGGAGCCCTGGGCCCCCGCCCAGCCACCCCAGCCCTGGGAGAGGCGGGCGGCGCGGGGCTCCTGGGCAGAGGGACACCCCGGCCCCCCGGCCCCGCTCCGCCGGCACCTCCTGCCCGCGGGACAGGCTCCTCGCCCCGGCTCCTGGCACGGCAGCCACCTCCCTGCCCACCCCCGGGACGAGGGACACCCCCCCCGGGGGGACAGCCGCCGGCCGGCTTCCCGCGCTGAGCACCCTGACAGCAGCTACCCCAGCCAGCCCTACTCCAGGTGAGACCCCTCTGGTCCCTCTCTGTGAAACATCTGAAAATAAGACTTGCCCATTTCACTGCCCTTGTGGCTGCACAGGGGCACAGCGTGTCAGTAGGTGATGTCCAGCTGTTCAAGCAGCCCCATGACTCCTGTATTTAAGGCTGCGTTGCATTTGCAGCTCTGATTTCTTCTTAAAACTGTGACTTCTGTGGTTGCTGTTTGACAAGGTCCGTCTCAGCCCCAAGGTGCATTTTTCTTACAGATTTGATTAAATGCAGTTCTTTTTTCCTAAGTGCAAGGTGAACAATAAAAATACAAGCGGTAATATAGGAGCAAGAGGCAGCCTGCAAGCTCAGCTGCTGAAACAGTGGAGAGTGGACAGATAAAATGTGGGCTGGAGGATGCTCTCAGTGCTGAGAAAGAGCTTCCAGCAAATCTGGGTTGATTTGCTTGAGTTATTGCCCTCAGTGAATTATGGAGTTGGTACGTGGGGGTTTGTGCTGAGGTTGTGTGATGCAGACGGGATATTAGGAAGTAAATTTTCTCTCTGAGGGTGGTGAGGCTCTGGCACAGGTTGCCCAGAGAAGCTGTGGCTGCCCCATCCCTGGGAGTGTTCAAAGACAGGTTAGACAGGGCTTGGAGCACCCTGGTCACAATGTGTCCCTGCCCATGGCAGGGGGTGGAATGAGATGCCCATTAAAGGTCCCTTCAAACCCAAACCATTCTTGGATTCTGTAAAACCGGACATCACCTGAAACTGCAGTGCACAGCTTTCTCATAGGTGGGGGTGGCAAAGCATCCAAACCTCCTGCTCTGCTCCTTCCAGGTCTGATGCTGGACCAGTTTCTGGCCCTGCCACGGAGCAGGGGACCTGCCTTTATTCCCATCACCTTTTCTGCCTCCAAAGGTCACAAGCAGGAGGGACCCTTGATATGACCCCGGAACCCTTTCTTCCCCAAATCAATAGGTTGTAGGGGGAAATGGGCCACTGAATAACAGAACCAATATGATTCCAACAGAAGTCATTTATTATTTACATTACATGGCAGATATAGATTCTAGGTCTGCTGTCCACGAGGGCACACATTTCTGGGTTGGCTGAGCTGCTTCTTCCTGAGGCAGGCACACATCCTTCAGGACATCCAGTTGGTCAACCCTCCATCCTCATGTTGCACTTTCCCTATCTGGGGTTTACATTTTTTGCAGACATTTTCTCAGGGTCTCTTCTTATTTTTGATCCTGTTGTTTTCTCATTATCCTTGATAAATTCCTGAGAGCTCTAACAAAGAAAACGCAAGTAGTTTGATAATATTACTCAGAACCAGTTTGGCTGGTGCATCAGAATGGTCTGTTATACAGATACATTGCTACAGTAGGTTGTATTGTTTTCCAGGCAGGGGTATGAAGACTCCCACTGGCAGTATCCTCCCCCTGGCTACAGGGATGGCTACCCCTACCAAAGCCACCAGTGGCAGCCAGTGGCATGGCAGGATGACAGAGGTATGGGCTCATCCTTTGGGGCTGGGGATGGAGGCAGCTTGGGAGGAGGACTGATGCTTTCTCCAGGATCGGTTCTTCTCCCAAGGCTTGCACATACCCAGGGCTCTCTCCTGCCCACACCCCTGGGTGGTGGTGCTCTGTGCAGCACTGGCTCCCTGTTTGCATTTAGGAAATGTGAGCAGGAGCTAGGTGCACCCAAGGGATGTTTGATATTCATCACCACTGCTAAAAACCTGTGTCATTCCTGGTTCCAGCCCGAGTTTGATGGTGCTGTGTGATCAGGATGGCCAGGGCCTCTTCTTTGCTGTTTCTGGAGTGAAAGGAAGAAGAGGGAGGAAAGAGAAAAGGACATCAGTGCTGTGTTGGCAAATGTGCACAAGGCATTATCATATCTCCAATGTGTTGGGATTATTTGGAAGCAAACTGAGTGGGCATGGCAAATTGCTTGACTCTTGGTTTTTCTTTTGCAACTTCATTGTTGCTCAGGAGGCATAATGCTGAATCTTGATTCTCTCTAGACCTGAGGCAGGGAGAGTCTTATGGCAAGAGCTACCGGGACCAGCACTACTACAGGGGCTACCACCCCAACCTGGCCACGGGTCCCCCAGGGCAGGACAGGTAAAGCTGGGGAGTCTGTGCAACCTTGTGAAACCATCTGCTGCAAAATTAGCGGGTTTGGGGGTGGTTCAAAAACCTCAGACCTTCAGTGTGTCTCCCTTTGCTCCCCCCTGCAGGACACAGACCTACAGCTCCTCTGAGGAGAGCCACACCTCCACGTCCAGGAGGGAAGGGACAGGGGAAGGAACCCTCAGCAGTGATTCAGGGGAGGTTAGTGGTCAGCCCAAAGAGGTAACCTCAAGATGGGCAGGGGTGGAGGACAAGAATCTCTCAGAGATTTGGGAACAATCCATGTGTCCCCCTCCAGCTGAGAAAAGGACCCCTTGGCTATGTTACGCTCAGTGCCTGACAGTCCCTGGGGATTATGGCAGTGGGTTTTTAGTGTTGTGACCTCTCCATCTGCTGGGCTGTCATTCCCCCAGGTGCAGGGCTCTGTGCTCAGCCCAGCAGCAGGACAGAAATCCAGCCTTAGTGGGATGTTCTGCTGGAGGAGGGTCTGGAGCACAAGCCTGATGAGGAGAGGCAGAGAGGACTGTGGGGGCTCAGCCTGGAGAAAAGGAGGCTCTGGGTGACCTTGTCACCCTCTACAACTCCATGAAAGGAGGCTGGAGCCAAGTGGGGATCAGACTCCTCTCCCACATAACAAGTGACAGAACATGAGGAAACAGCTTTAAGTTGTGCCAGGGAAGGTTTAGGTTGGACACTAGGAAAAATTTCTTCAATAAAAGGACTGTCAAACCCTGGCATAGGCTGTCCAGGGAGGTAGTAGAGGGACCATACCTGGAGAGATTTTAAAGACGTGTAGATGTGGCAGCTGGGGACATTGTTTAGTGGTGAACATGGTGGTGCTGGATTAATGGTAGGATTCAATCTTAGAGGGCTTTTCCAACCTTAATGATTCCATGATTGCATGATTTGATCCTTCCTAGGTAGCTGACAGCTGTGTGTCATTGTCAGCTCTGTCCACCGAGTCAGCTCCATCACCCTTGTGTCCTGACTGCTGGGTTTTGCCAAGAGAAATTTAAAAGATCAAATCAAAGCTGCTCTGGTGATTTTGCTCCTGGGTGATGCTTCCTTTGGGTTTCTAAGCCCCATCTTCTTGGTTGTGGTGAGGAGCTCATGTTAGGGCTAGGAAAGCTGTCAGACTACAGCTGTGGCTGTAGTAATGATGTGCTAATGTAAATTATTTTTCTAAGCTGTTGGGTGAACCCAAGCTGGTGTAGGGTGTGAGCTGCTTGGATGGCAATTGGCTGTGCTGTTCCTGCTGGGTACTTTCCTGGAGCAGCAGAGCCTGGCCCACTGCCTGGGGCCAGGAAATCAGCAGTGTCCCTAGTTTTTGAGCCAGGTTTGTGTGCTCTCCCTTCCTCACAGCCCTCGGGCCAGCCCAACCTGCTCCTGCAGTACCACGACTCAGGACTGAGCTCCAGCAGCCATGAACTCAGCCAGTACATCCGTGATGGGGCTGACAGCTGTGACCCTGTGCTTCTAGAGTCCTGGAACGTGAGACAAACAGGTGAGGTGAAATGGGGGTCTCTGACAAGGGGGAAGCAATGGAATAAATGGCTGGCGGTAGGATATTGGCTGTCTCTCAGCTTGGTCCTCTCCTGGCAGGCAACAAGGCATGACTAGGGGGGCTGCAGGGTGGGTGAATGGTCTGAGGGCTCTGCCTGGGTAGGTGTAGGAACTGCTGTGCACATCTGCTGCTTTGGGGGACAATTCTTGCATAGAGGGGTCAGTAGAGGGTTACTTAAATTGGGGGGCAAGGTTGGCACCTGGTCAAGTCCTCCATAGTGGATGTGGTGTGTGATCAGTGTGAGTGGCTCACAGTGGCCTTTGTGTCATTGCAGAGGGGCCCTCGGTGTCCACCCCGACCCCAGCAGCCCCCCTCAAGTTCCCACAGCTGCACACAGCACTGTGCTTTGGAGCTGGGGGCCACCTGGTGCTGGCATGTCCCCACCACCCTGCTGAGGGACAGCGAGCCCGTGTCGAGCTGCACAGCCTGGAGGTAGGACACAGGTGGTCCTACAGGCCCCCATCCCCTCCCTGGAGTGGCTCCTCTTGCCCTGAGGGATGCAAACATTGTTCATAACCCGAGCAGCCTCCTCAGCAGCCTTTCCATTCCCTGTTTCCATCTTCTGTCCATTCCACATGGTCTTTTGAGTCTCCAGCCTGTGCCTGGGTGGCATTTTCAGCCCTCAGCTCTGCAACCCTTGGTACCTGTGACCTGCTCAGAGTGATCCCTTCTCATGGGGACAGGTGTGGTTTGTACCTCTCCAAAGGACAAGTCCACTCATCTTTCTGAGGTGCTCCAATACAGGGGCCTTGTCCATGCCTTGAGTCTACCACAGCATTCCAGTCCCCTATTTTACCTCCAGGAGGAGGCAGATGCCATCTCAGCAGACATTTCTTTACTGGACCTTAGTACTGGAGTCCATGTGACAGCTCAGGGTCTGTGCTCTGTGGTTACCTGGAGACAGCACAGGGTTCATTGGCACTGTTGAATCCTTGGCCAAGGCACTGGTTTCCAATAGCCCAGCTGGGGCTGCTCTGATTGCTGGAGTCCAGCTGCTGAATTTACTTTTGTTTTTTAGGCAATCCTTCAGGGCACAGAAGAGCTGGAGGAGCTGCAAGCCTTCCCTGGGCCCCTTGCCAGGTATGGCAGCACAGGCAGGTCCAGGAGCTGTGTCCTCCTGGTTGTCTCCTCTATGAGGAGACAGGAGCTCAAGGCAGACTCGAAGGATCCCCGTGGTTTTGAGTTATCTACAAAGGCCATGTCTCAGTTCAGGATGGGAGCCCAGCCCCTTTGATTGAGTGTGGGCTGGTTTGGACTGTGGGACATGGTTTTTTTGAATATTCATGGGATGTGGGTTTAGTGTGGTTTGCACATCTGACCTTATTTTGTACTCATTTTGTCTCAGAAAAATGATTTTTTGTTTGTTTCTTTGGATGTCTAAAGCCCTGGGTCAGCCTGTGGCTTAGCTTTTCCTAAGGTTTTTGTCCCCTGAGATGGCTGAGCCACAGCGGGGTCAGACCCAGTATGTCCCTTCATCCAGTGTGAGCCTGGGGATGAATCAGGCTGTGTGGCATCAGGTTGTCTCTATTTCTGGCCACTCCCAACCAAAGCAAGGAGAGAAAAGGAGAAAGCATTTACTGAGCAGAAGAGCTGTGTATACACAGAAGCTGGGTGGAGGATCTCCCCCTGGTCTCTGCTCTCCTGAGATCCACCTGAAGTGCTGCAAACAGTTCTGGTGCCACCAGCATAAGAAGGACATGGAAGTGCTGGAGCAAGTCCAGAGGAGGATAAAGGGGCTGGAGCAACCTCCCTATGGAGACAGGCTGAGGAAGTTTGGGCTGGAGAAGAGAAGGTTGTGTGGAGACATCACAGCACCTTCCAGTATCTGAAATGGAAGCCAAAGAGTCTCATTGTCAGGAACTGTAGAGACAGGACAAAGGGGAATGAGTGCCAATTGAAAGAGGGAAACTTTAGATTAGATGTATGGAAGAAATTCTTCCCTGTGAGGGTAGTAAGGTCTCAGATTGCCCAGAGAAGCCCCATCCCTTGAAGTGTTCAAGACCAAACTGGACAGGGCCTGGTCTGGTGAAGCTCTAGATGAGCTTTAAGCTCCCTTTCAACCCCCAGACCATTCTATGATTCTGGGTTACCACTTGTGCCAAAGGGTACATCGAGAATCTCCATATAATATGTTGGAATGACTGAGTCAGGATCAGCATCTCCACCTGCAGTTTCTCTTTCCTGTCTCATCCACTCTTTCTTTCTAACTGTATGGTTATTTTATTGTATGGCAGCCATTCTGCCTGGCTTGCACATAGCTTAAGGGCTTCTGTTTCAGTCCCAAAGGGTTTCTGTGGTCACACGAGTGACCCTCCACTCTGCCTCCACACCAGATTGTGCCTGCTTCTGCAGCCTTGGACATCCATGGGTGTAATGGCAGCACAGCAAATCCAAACTGTTTCTTTGCAGATGGGTGGAGGAAAATATTACCAGGAGAGCAAAGAGTGGGTTTGAAATGTACTTTGCATCCCTGAAACACAGAGGTCTGCTAAGAGTCACAATAAATTTGAGTGTGTTTGAACTTAAAAGTAGTCATTGGTACAGAAGATCTTCTTTCCTCCAGCTCTTGCTTGGAATCTTTGGCATCCCCATCAGTGAACCTGGGGACTGAGCCTGAATGATGCCCCAGGTTGTTTTGCCTTGGCTTTGTTTGATGCTTCTTTCTGCTGCTGCAGGGAAGATCTGCACAAGGTGGATGTGATGACGTTTTGCCAGCAGAAGATCACAGCCTGTGATCTCTCAACACCGAGGGGCAGAGATTCCTCTCTCCTCTGGAAACTCCTGGTCCTCCTCTGCCGGCAGAATGGGGTAGGTATCCCATGGAGGGGGATGACCCTTTTGATTCTGGAAATGACACAAGGAATATATCCCTTAGGTGCCTCTTGATCCAGTTGCTATTTTGGAGGGGAAGGGGTGTATCTTAAGAGGATCTGATTTCCGTACCACTATCCCTCAGTTTGATGCTGGATATTTAGAGCTAATCCTCCTCCATGATTACTTTTTGTCCTTGGAAACTACCAACAGCCCAGTGAAGGGGGCTGGTGCCACCTTCATCGAGGAGCCAGCACTTATGCATAAAAGGGGACCATTCCCTTAATCCACTGAAATCCACCCAATCCAGTGTGTAGCTGCTCGTTGGAAGCAGGTGGATAAGGTCATCAGAGGGAGTGTTGTGAAGGTCTTGCTAATTATACTGAGTCCTTTTCCTTCCAAACCTGGCCAAAGCTGGTCTTGTTTGGGGGATGCGCTGGGATGAGGATGTAAGAAGGGTGCAGACTGGAAGTGCTGTCAGCCTTTGCTCCTGGGGCAAAGGAGCCTCCAGTGCCTCATTCCTTCCCTCTCCCCCAGTCCATGGTGGGGTCGGACGCGGCCGAGCTGCTGCTGCAGGACTGCAGGCGCCAGGACAGGTACAGGAGGCAGGAGCCTGTGGCCAGCCTGGCGGGCCTGGCCGACGACGAGTGGGCGCCACGCGCGCCGGGCATGCTGGACCTCATCACTGGGGAGGTCCCTCCTGTCGTGGAGACACAGGCACAGATCGTGGAGAAGTTCACCAAGCTCCTCTACTACGGCAGGAAGAAAGTAAGTGGTGAGTGGGAACCAGGATGTGGCGCTGAAGGGTTTTTTCTCCTTCTCGGACCTGTTGGTCTCTTCAGGCAGGTTTTAAAGGGAAGGGTGGTCGAGAAGTGATTTGTGGTTGGGAATGCACAACCCTCCAAGCTGTGTTTGTCCAACTGGCTTATGGCAGTGATTGCCCTCCACTGGGAACGGGGATGGGGGACCCAAGTGAAGAGGGGATGCAGAGGCTATTACCAACCCTTCTACCACATTTAGCTTCACAGACTCCTGCTGCTATAGGACACAAAAATAACGACACTCACACAGTCAGGGCGTCAGGGCAAAAAGACAGAAGTTTCTTTATTTACCTTGATTTATATAGATTTTTGATAATGACCATGTATTGGACAAACGAAGTTGACACGTCTCCAACCACACTGGTCAAACTAGAAGTCCATCAATTGTCCCTCCTCAAGAGAGGAACAATAAGCAAGAACAGTTTACAATAACATTACTTTTGTTTACATTAAAATCTGTGAGAAACTCCACTACAAAAATGCAAACATCAGAAGGCTTAAAAAGATCAGGGCAACAGAGTCCTAGAATGGTTTGTTTTGGAAGGGACCTTAAAGGTCATCTTGTTCCAAACCCATCTTCAGCTATGTGATCTCACAGGATTCCCAAGGCACAAGGAGAAGAGAGGAGGGTTGCATTTCAAGTGCCCAGACTGGGATCCCATGGCACTGAGAGCTAACAGGCAGCACAGACCTGGAAATCTAAGGGACACAACATTGCTTTGAAGGTCCAAGTTCTTGTAAATTTTCAAGGTAGAGAGACAAAGGGACCTGGAAGAGATTTTGAATGTGGAAGAGATTTTTCGAGGATGCTAATTAAAGCCAGAGCAGTTGTTGGGACTCTTCTCTGAGTTGGGGGAGCAGAGGAGGGGGGCAAGCAGAGTTTGTGCTAACCTATTTCTTATCCCCCTCAAATGCAGGAAGCTCTGGTCTGGGCCATGAGAAACCAGCTGTGGGGCCATGCCCTGTTCCTCTCTAGCAAGATGGATGCTCGGACGTACAGCTGGGTCCTCACTGGGTAAGTTGGAGGAGCTAAAGCAAGGTATGATGTTCCATAGCTGGCTTTTCAAGTCTGTTATCTCTTCAGTACCCCCTGAAACTGGAAAATAACATTGATTCCAGCTGGAGCCTTTCTAGAGGGAGCAAAGGGGACAGAGGGCATCTGTCTAGGTAGGCCTGAGTCCTTCAGGCTTCCCAAAGGACAGGAGAAACCAAGTGCGAGGCTGGAAAGCCTGAGGAAAGCAATTCCCTGGAGTTGGAGGGTTGATTTATTCTGAGTCTTTGGCTTTGCCCTAGCAAAGACAGCCAAGATGCAGGGGGAGCTGAGCCATCTTCACTGTGATCCAGTCCAGTCCCAGCTGTTCATCCCACTCGTATGAGCATTTTCTGGTGGAATTTAATGTACTTAATCTGGATTGGGTTGATCCCTTCAGGGAGAGTTAAGCAGAAATCTTCTGTCTTGTGGAACCCAAATCCTTTTAAGGAGGTTTTATGCAGTGTTGTCCTGGGGACCTGCCTTCTATGAAGGTAATACAGATTCTCAGCCCCAGAGGCTGGTGATTCTCTCTGTCTCCTATTTACAAGGGCATGCAGTGATAGGATAGGGAGGAATGGCTTGAGCTGAAGGAGGGTAGATTTAGATTAGATGTAGAAAGAAATTCTTCCCTCTGAGGGTGGGGAGGCCCTGGCACAGGTTGTCCAGAGAAGCTGTGGCTGTCCCATCTCTGGAAGTGTCCAAGGCCAAGTTGGACTGGACTTGGAGCACCCTGGTCTAGTGGAAGGTGTCCCTGCCTATGGAAGGGGGGTTGGTCTAGAAGGTGCCTTCCAGCTCAATCCATTCTTGGATGCTCTGGGAAACCCCTCATGACATGAGGAAACCCCTCAGTTTCCTGGGGCATTTGGGATGTGCTCAGGGAGGTGAATGAAGGTTTGGGGCCCTGGAGTGCAGCCCTTCTCTGCTGTCTCCTCACAGGTTCACCAGCACACTGGCCACCAACGACCCACTGCAGACCCTCTTTCAGCTCATGTCAGGAAGGATCCCTCAGGCAGCACTGGTCCGTGAGCTAGAGGCTGGCCCTGGCATGTGCTCCCCTGTGCTGTCACCTGCTGTGACACCCACCTTGTGGTGACCACCTCTGCTCACCTTTGCTCTCCTCCTCTCCCCCCAGTGCTGCGGGGATGCCACGTGGGGTGACTGGAGGCCCCACCTGGCTGTGATGTTGTCCAACAAGGTTGGAGACATGGAGCTGAACCACCGAGCCATTGTCACCATGGGAGACACTTTGGGTGAGCTGGGATCAGTGGGAGCAGCTGTAACAGGGACACTGGAATGTCACCACGCTGAGATGGTTGTGCCTGTACACTGAAGCTGCAGTGCCTCTGTGGTGGGAGGGGTGAGGATGTGCCAATGGATCCTCAGATGAATCTGGCCCAGGCACCTCCATAAGCTGCTCTTGTGGGCACACCTGGAGCAGCTGGGCCCAGGGAAGGTGTAGGTAGCTGCAGGGACTGAGCCTTGCTCCCAGTGCTGGGATTTTATGCCAATGCTGGCACCCTGCAAGAGTTGGAGCTGGCCCTGCTCAGGCTCACCCAGTCCTACTATTGAACTGAAACCTCCTGAAAGAGAAAGCAGAAATTGAGGAAAACAGACAAAACACAGGGACAAGGGAGGGACCAGAGTCTGTGTGACAAGGAAGGTAAGGCAGTTGGGTTTGCATTTTTTTGCATGAGCTTGAGAGCCTCCAAAGCAAAGCTGACCATGTGGTGATGTCTCAGGACTAATTGTTTGTCTTCTTCCTCCCGTCCAGCCAGCAAGGGAGCAGTGGAAGCAGCTCATTTCTGCTACCTGATGGCAGATATTCCATTTGGTTACTTTGGAGCCAAGGCAGATCGCATGGCCCTGCTGGGCAGCAGCCACCGGTGAGCAAGCACTGGAGGCTGGGGGTCTTGCCACAGTCACATGTCCCACGTTTTCCCATCCCTGGGATTGCACTTTTATGCAAAAGCAATCTCTGGTTGGGGTTTTTCCCGCTGCTAATGGGCGTTCTGTGTGTGGCTGTCTGGGGAGGGAGCTCGCTGACCCCGCCCCTCTCCTCTGCAGCCAGGCGTTTTCCCAGTTTGCCAGGACAGAGGTCATCCAGAGGATGGAAATCTTCGAGTACTGCCAGCAGCTACGCCAGCCCGAATCCTTCCTGCTCCCCTTCCAGGTAGGGGATATGCTCAACTGCATCTTGTGCAGGAGCTCAGACTTGCCCCAAAACGTGCACCCATCTCCCTGAAGCTTGGAATGCAAGCTGTTCCTGAGGCTTGTCCCCTTACTGGGCTTTGGGAATGATGGAGACATTGCCTTGGCCAAGGGACTCACACAGGGCAGATTTTGGGATGCACAGTGTGATCAGTTCTTGCTCAGCTCTCATTGCCTTCCTGCTCTCTGGGTAAGCTTTTCCTATTGCAAAGGAGCACCCAGCTGTTGCTGCCTTGGGCACTATGGATTTGGATGGATACATCACTGGAAGTGTTTAAGGCCAGGCTGGATGGGTCTTGGAGCGACCTGGTCTAGTGGGAGGCGTCCCTGGCCGTGGCAGGGGGCTGGAACTAGATAAGCTCTAATGTCCCTTCCAGCCCAAACCATTGTAGGATTCTATGGGGCTGCCGTGCTCCTCCCTGCCTGGCTCGAGGAGGGGAGGCTGGATGCCTCCACGGGAATGGCTGGAACTGGCTCCAAATCGCAAGTGACCTCTGGGCGCAGGATCCGAGGCGCCCACGAGTCACAGTGGGGCGACGTGCCGTGGGCACAGGACACCCAGAGCCTTGTCCACGTCCCTTCTCCTGCCCGTGGCCGCTGTGCCCCCTGTCCGCAGGTGTACAAGCTGCTGTACGCCGTCCGGCTGGCCGAGCACGGGCTGCCCGCCCAGGCGCTGCAGTACTGCGAGCACATCTGCACCGCACTGCTGCGCCGGGACCCCGCCGCGCACCCCGCCCTGGCCCGGCAGCTGCTCACGGTGAGTCTGCGCCTCCTCCCGCGCGGCAAAAACACGTTCCCTTTCCTGGTAAATTTTAAGGAATAGGTTTAATAAAAAATAAGACAATTAGGAGACAGAAAAAAAAGGGGCAAAAAAAGGCAAAAAAAGCAAAGTATGACCGAGCTGGGTGACTTGGCATTCAGCCAAGTGCACAACCTGCTGTTTCAGAGCCTTTTAAAAATATTCTTTCTATTAAATCAGCCTTTTGCCTATTTTAACTTTTCCACAAACTGGTTTCTATATTTCAGGAAGTGTTTAGCGTGGTTCTTCTTTGGATCTGCCTTTTTAGAGCATGTGTGTTTCTTGGCTGTGTTTTTGTTATTACCTTCAGCTTGGGCCTTGGTCCCCACCTTCCACAGACACTCAGTGTTGATAATTGGCATGTCAGCAGCAGGGTCTCCATCATATGTTATTTTAACCAAACAGGCTGTTCAGTTACAAGCATAACTACATATTAGCTATCCCACTAGCATGTATACGTTTGGCTAATAGCAGAAATAAAACCTATATCTTTATACATATAGCATTCACCTTAATATTTGCAAGAAGCTAACTTTATAATATACATTTATAACACACTATATTAATACAACATAACTTTCTAACATAACACATGTAGTACTCATTTCAATATTTGCAAAAAGCCAATCATATAATATGTATTTATAACATCCTGCATCTCCACCAGGGTGTGACACCCTCTCAGGACCTGCTGGGGTAGGAGTGGTTGGCAGCTCTGAGCAGCCCCCCAGGGTTTGCTTCCAAGTGCAGCAAGGCCAACACTTCCACAGGGTTTCTAAACCCCGTGGATTTAGGGTAGAAAACAAAGGTATTATGTTGGCTGCCAAGTAGGAGCAGATTTATTTGGAAACAAAGGATGTTTTTGAGTCTGGAGGTGTTTTCTGAACTTCTAAATGTCACAGACTTAAGAAGTGAAGTCTAAGTGCACATTTCCCCTCCAGCACAACTTCTATAATTCTCTTTACTTCTGAGGGTGTGTCCTGGGGTGACACTGGGAGGGATCATGGCCCAGCTTGTAGCACCAAGTGCAGCCCCTCTATTTCCTGAGCAGGGGGCTGGGGCAGAGAGGGGTGAGACCAAGTGTCCCAGGTCCCCCAGGAAGGTGGGGCTTTCACAAGACCAGGACAGTGCTGAGGCTTCTTGTCACTTTCCTCCTGCCTTTAGGTCCAGCTTGGATGGGGCTTTGAGCAACCTGGTCAAGCAGAAGGTGTCCCTGCAAATGGCAGGGGGGTTGGAACAAGATGAGCTTTAAGGTCCCTTCTAAAAACCATTCTATGAAAAGTGCCAAAGCCATGGTGCTGTGAGGTGAGGGGCAGCAAGATGCTGAGTTCACACGAAATTTGGCTAGCACTGCTTCCTCACCCCGTCATGGAAGTCTATTTAGTGTCTAACAGCCTCTCAGATCTGCCATTCTGCTGGGGATAATGCTTCTCCTGGGAGAAAACACTTTCATCTAAAAAACTAGTGCATTCGTAGATGCTCTTGTCTTTGATGTTCTAGACTGTGTTACAAATTATGATACACATTAGTGTTTGATTAAGACTTCCCCTCTTTTGAAGCTGGGGACGATACACAACCAGGTGCTGGTTCATTAATACTGGATCAAAGTGCACATTAGCTTTTGGATTAAACATTCCCCCCGTTTAGGAGTAATCATGCTTATAATTTCCTTTTTCCTGTGATTGATTTAGGATGAGCATAGGTGTGTTTGTAAAGAGATGGGACAGTGGGTCTGTAGGCAGTGCAGGCTCCTGGCTGGGTAACTTTGCTCTTGTGGCCATTCCCAGTCCCAAGCTGGGGTCCACCTGTGCAGGTCCTGTCCTTGCTGTAAACTCACTGAGCTGGGAAGTGTGGTTTTTGCTGGTTTAGAGTTTGTTTATTAGAAATTCAGGAATAGAAAGAAATGGCTGCTGGGGACTGGTGCAGGAAGGAATACTTAGTCTTGTGTGGCTGTGGAGGGTGGCTGTGTTGCAAAGTCACCTCTGGGTAGCTTTTGGTGGCCCTCGAGGTGGCAGCCTGGTAGCAAAGCATTGAAGATAAGGGGGCATGAAGTAGCCAGGGGAAACTTGAGAAATTCCCAAGAATCCTAGAAAGGTGTGGGTTGGATAGGACCTTAGAGATGATCTAGTTCCAACTCCCCTGCCATGGGGGACACCTTCCATAATACCAGCAAGAGAAAATTCAGTAAAGATGTGGATGAAGAGCGGTGCTTTGAGTGCCATCTCTCCTCACCCAGCTGTCTTAAAACTGGATCCTTGTCTAAACAACTCCTTCAGATGGGGACTTAGCTCTGCAGGGAGCCCTACATCTCACCTTGGACTCCTGGGTCACCCCAGAAGAGCCTCTTGCTCTGTCAGTGGGAGCTGGAGGCCCATGTCACTGACATGGCTGTAGCCAGGGCAGCACAGACCCCTCTTCTGCAGGAGAAATTAAACATACAGCAGCAATACTGCAGAGAGGGACCTGGGGGAGATAGTGGAGCATGGAAAAAATACTGAGCAGCAGCATAACAGGATGCTGTTAGAAAAGAGAAAAAAAACAACCCACCAATGTTATAGTGTTATTCTGGGTTGTGAGAGTACAGCTGGCATATCTAAGACAAGGAGGTGATAATCTCCCTGTGCTGGGGTCTCAGGGGTCTTGGCTGGGGCCTGTTTGGGCTGCTGCATGTGGAGACAGGGCTAAATTGGAGTGACTGTGGGAGTGGAGAGCTGGGGTGATAAGCGATTGAGGGGAAAATGACCTCTGGAGAAGGGCTGAGGGGTTTTTTTTCTATGCAAGATACGGTGGGGGAGAAAGGGGTATGAGGGCTGTGATAACAGCCCTCCAGCATGCAGGAGGCTGCTCATGGGGATGCTGGCTGGCTCCTCTCACAGCTTCCATGGGAGCAGGGATAGAGAGGCTTAATTTGCAGTAGGGAAGATTTCACTTAGATATTAAGAAAATACTCTTTAGCTCTAAGGACATCAAGCATCAGGACAAGCCTGGGAGGCTGTGAAATCCTCTCAGAGATTTGTAAATACAGATCAAACACCAGTTCCCATCCATCTTCATGGGGTAGGGGAGGAGATGAACTGCCCTGGCAGTTGGGCTCTTTCCAGGTGGAGTGTCCTGCAAACCTTCCAGTGCCCCAGGATGGCTGTTAGGGGGGATTAAATCATTTTCATGGGGTAGGGGAGGAAGTGTTCCCCCACTGATGGTGGAGGGAAAAAAAGGATGGTGATAGTTACCCGAGGAGCATCTTTGACACGCTATTTGGCATCTCTGTGGAGGTGCTAGCCAGGCCTGCTGAGGCTGTGGGGCAGAGGGTGGGCTGGCCCCTCTGTGGTGGTGTAGGAGAGGGAATAAATCTTGCACGAGAGGCTGGTGTTATTTTACCCCCCTTTTACAAAATGCTGCTGTTTCCCTGAGGCCGTGTGGCCAGCCCCGTGTGAGGGGTCTCTGTGGATCTGACACGTGTGACAATACCTCTGTCCCCTGGCCCTGCAGCTGGCCGAGCGGCTGAAGCTCTCCGACCCTCTGCTCCTGGAGATGTCGGAGCAGGACCAGGAGGTGGAGCCCGACTGGCTGGAGCAGCTCCGAGCCTGCTGCCGGCAGTGGGAGGTAAGGAGGGGCCAGGATGCACTGGACAGCTGCTCTGTATTGTGGTTTGTCTGCACCCTCCTCCTCTCCCTTGAATCTGAGGGAATGGATGTTCTGAAGTTGTTCTTCTTCTTTGGCTTGTGGGCCCCGAGATGTGGTGTCTGCTCTGGGACCTGCAGATTCAGTGGGAGCAAGGGGCTTGCAGTGCCTGAGGGCTGCAGAGCCTCACACAGGGCAAAACTCTCCTTGTTCTGGCTCAAGGAGGGCAGGCAGGGGCTGGTGGGTGAGTGGTGGTCTCCCTTTGCAGGGAGGACTTTGCAGAGGTCACTGGTGGGTGTCACCTTGTGGGTGTACTCTTGGGTCTTTCAGCTATGGTCTGGTACTTGGATTAATGCTCTCCATTCAGATTTCTCATCTGCTTTTGGTTTTGTGGCCTTTTCTGTCTTGTTTCCCCTCCTGCCTGCTCTCAGGGGTGCTGCAGCGTCTCTCACTTACTGGGAAAGAGCTCTGTCTGTGCTGGTATGGGTCTCTCCTGCAGCCTGGGGTGGGCTGTGAGCCCCAGATCCATGAGCACTGTGCTTTCCTTTGCATTGGCTTCATGGTTTCCTTACTGTTTGTCCTGTGCCATCCTTTTCCCTATCCATTTTACTGCATTTTCCCTCTGCAGGTGGAAGATGATCTTCCTCCAGAAGTGGCACCTGCTCAGCTGGAGCCACCCTGTGCTGTTCTACCAACAGAAGGTAAATAAAACAAAGCAGCAGGTTGTGGTCTCCCCAGTGGGCTCTCTCTGCATGGAATTGTGCTGCCATGGGCTGGGAAGCAGCTTCCCAATCCCAGGAGTTTTCACCAGCAGCAACTCCTTCCTCCTTGCATCTCCCCAGAGCCCCAAGGCTGTTCCTGCCTGGGTGCATCCCTCAGGCACGGGCTGCAAATCGAGGGCTCAATGCTTGTGTCCTCCTACAAAGTCTGAGTAATTGGGCCTAATTACCACAGCCTCGGGGTCCCTGTGGGTGCTGTGGGAGGAGAAGAGGAGCTCGGGGTGGGTGCTGGATGAGCCTCCCAGCTCAGCCTCAGGGGACACGGCCCCATTCCCAGGCAGTCCTCTGAGGGTGCAAACTGGAGCTGAACTAAAGGGATTTCACACTTACAGAGCAAAGGATTCAGGGAGGAGCTCATCCTGCTATGTGCCAGGCTGCAGGATACCTGCTGCTGGAGACCCAGCATTTCTCCTTCCCTGCTGCCTCTTTGATCCCTTTGCTTCACCCTCTGGTGACCCCAAGAGTCTCCTCCTGTGCCAACCCACCCAAAGGGCCCAGAGACATCAAGATGAGGGACACAACCATGCTCTGGTGTCAAGGGAAGAACAAGGGGGCTTTTCTTTCCCAGCTGGGCAGGCATCCATTGGGATGTCCCATTGAGGAAAAGTCAGGGGCAGGCGTTGCTTCCCATCCACCTCCATCAGCAGGACACTCCTACACAATCCCCTACTCCTTGGATATGGCTTTATACTGGGAATGCTGGCACTGAAATGTAGAGAGCAGAGGCTGGTGCAGACAGGATGAAACACAACTAATTCCTTCAAGCCGTTTCTCCCTATCAGCTTTCCCTGCTGCTGCCAAATTCCTTTTCAAAGAGCTCTCCCAGGCAGTAAAAAGGATCATCAATCCTGATTGCCTTCTGCTGCTATCAGGGCTGAGACTATGATCTTCCTTCCCTGGAAGTTGCAGGTATGATGATCCCATTGGCTTGGCTCCTCCGAGCAGCCAGGTCTGCTCCATGTGGTCTCCACAGCTCACCTTCCCTATGCTTGGCCTTTGTCTTCAACGTGAAGGCCATCCAGAGCCACCACCTGAGGGACCTGCATGCAGAGAAAGCTGGCTTGGTGCTGAATCCATCTTGGAAAGACAAAGCCCAAATCAGGTGCCAAGCTGGGATTCACATGGTCCTCCCTGACTTGCTCCAGCTGAGCTTGCCAGGCAGAATGAGTTTGGGCATCCATCCTCCTCCCTGTGGATCCTGAGTATCTCCAGGCCATGTGGGAGCAGCTCATGGGTGTGAAGCCAATCCTAGTGGGCGAGTGGTGATGCTGGCAGCAAAGCAAAGGGTTTGATAGCACTGCATCAAGAGGTGCTGTAATCCTTCCCTATGGGATCTAGGTTCTGTCTGCTGTGCCTCACAGTAATGGGAGAGGAATTTCCCAGTTCTCAGTGTTCCTGGCAGGAGGCTGCTGAGCTGGAATAAGCAAGACACACACCTGGGACCAATGGGTGTGTTAAATAAAACAAAACCTGCTTGCTCAACTTGCCTTTCAAACAAAAAAAATCCCAAGCCTGAATAAATCTGCCTAAAGCAAGGAATTCATCCGTGGGTGCTCCTGTGGAACAGGAACGAAGGCTACCTGGTGAATCTTTCCTGCTCAGAGTGTGCAGCAGGAGTGGGGGAAAAGGCTGGAGACCTCAGACTCCTTTGAGCTGCTGGTGCACGCTGCTTGCGGGCTTTTTGCTTCCATAGCATTACCCTTCTGAGTTCATTTATAACCTCAGGCACATTCCCAGGATTTAAAAAGAAATTTCCCCTAGTCTTTCCCAGCCCACCTTCCTTGAAACCTCTGGAAAGTTCCTGTTGCTGTGCTGTGTCCTACCTCCTCCCTTGCCTGGTCCCTGGAGTCTTTCCTCACTCCCCCAGCTCCTGCTGGTGTGTAATGGAAAAGGAGAGAAATCTCTGTAACAGCCCAATAGAATTATAAACATACAAGAATTGTAAACTCCTGAGGTGTGGGTTTGTTTGGTTTTTTTTTTTTTTTTTTTTTTTTGCAGATGAAGAGCCTAGCAGTGAGATTCCCCAGAGTGATGGCTACCAGTATGACCAGTGGTTTGAGCCTGTGCCATCCCAGGGAGTGAGCTCCCAGGAGGACATGTCCCTCAGGTCCCCAGCACCTGCTCAGGTCATGGCATCACCACCACCCAGCATTGGGAGAGACCTGCAGCCCCCTGTGCTGGGCCAAGGGACACTTGCCTCTCTGGGAGGGGATTTTGCTGAGCCCCCTCCACAGCCAGCGCCACCAGCAGGTAAGTGCTGCAGCCTTGTTTCCCTGCAAAAATCACAGAACCCCACAATGGTTTGTGTTGGGAAAGGACGTTAAAGATCATCTCGTTCCAACTCCCTGCTATGGGCAGGGACGCCTTCCACTAGACCAGGCCCCATCCAACCTGGCCTTGGACACTTCCAGGGATGAGGCAGCCACAGATTCTCTGGAAAACTTGTGCCAGGGCTTCCTCACAGCAAGGAATTTCTTCCTTAGAAGTTGCCTTTGGGATGCACCAGTTCAGCCTTGCCACTTACTCCCTGGTGCTGGCAGGGACAGCGACCAGAATGGCCTTTTGCATATCTTGGGGGGACATCTTGGCCACCACATGGATGGCTGTGCTCTGGAGAGAGGCATGGTAGAAGCTCTGGAAATAACTGATGGATAAATCCATAGTTCCACAGACCGGACCTTGACTGTGTCCTTCCCTCTGCTCCACAGGAGAAGCTGGGGAGCCCTGGGGTGCCAGGCTGCCCCCTGGAGAGGTGCAGCCAGCCATCCCTGCAGAGCAGGTGAGTCAGGGGGGCCAGGGAGACAATCTCATTGAGTTTCCTGGCTGGATCTAGGACATGTTGATCCATCCTTCCATGCACTGAACTCGCATGGAATCCCCCTGTCATTGTGCCTGTACTCTTGGGCGAAAGCTGTGCCCTGCTGTGGTTGGTCTGGCTGTGTCAGGCACGTGGGGGTCCCTGGGTGTGGAGCAGTCCCAGGGGGGCTCTGACCATGCTCAGTGCAGCTCCTGAGGGAACAGCTTCCCTGTGTGATGGCAGGAGGAGTTGGGGAGCAGGCCTCGGACTGTCTCAGAGACCTCCACAGTGTCCCTGGGGGACAGCCGGCCCTCCGTGGACAGTGGGGATGAGGATGCTGCCCAAGAGCAGGCAGGGGCCACAAAGCCAGAGGAGGACAAGGTGAGCATACCAGAGCCATTGTGAGCCTCATGCACTGAGCTTGCCTGTCCCTGATGCCAGCCCTGACCCTGGACAAATGGTGCCCCACTCCCACCAGGCACCTCGAGGACCCTGGCATCCACCCCTTCTTGTCCCTTTCCATTCTTTTCCTCTGTTTCCCAGAGCTCTGGATTCAGATGGTTTGGCTGGTTTCGGTCGAAACCCACCAAGGAAGCTTCTCCCAAAGCTGAGTCTGAGACAGACTCAGACTCTCCCACATCAGGACCACAGGTATGGGACAAAAAGCCATCCTGTTCCTGGTGAAGCTGTGAGAGTGGGTGACACATCTCCCCATCACCCACTGTCCTCATGCTGGGGCCATGGCCATTCTGTGTGGGGACAGAGCAGGACTGGGAGCCCTTTAGGCCTGGAAGTGAATCCTTGATTAATAACAACTGTAAATTCATAAAGCCTCTTTGATCCATGGGGTCATCCAAGCCATTGGCAAACTCTGCAGGGATCCCTTGCTCTCCACTGGAGCAGAACACAGCAGCTGTGAGCAGCACTGCTCTGGCAGGTTTTAGGAGATGCAGGGAAGGGAAAACCTCTTTAATTGGAAGCGCAGCAGTGAGGGAGAAGCAGCCATGCGTGGTTATCCCAGACCTAGCCAGCTCCTCAGGGCGTCACATCCCTGATGGTGGGGCTTGGAGCGAGAACCTCCCCTGGAAGTTTCTTCCTGGTAGAGAATGACCTACAGTCACAAAGCAAAAAAAAAAAAAAGTTGGGATATTCTTCTAAAACTAGCAGGAGATGAAGAACAGAAGGGTACCCGTGGACCTTGACCCCTCACGCTGTACCCAGGCTTGGTGTCCAGCCTCCTGCCTAATTTGAACCCTCAGGCTGGTTTAGCTTTGTGCCAGAGTTGCTTGCCCTGACCCTGAAGCCCCTTCCTAGCTGTGTTTCCTGCAGTTCATGGGGTACCTCTGCAGCAGGACAGGTGCAGAATGGGTTCCCCAAAAGCCTGGTGTATCTGGTGCAGAGGTCTTCTCCCACCTCAAGGAGCTTCTGCTCTAAACGGGTGGATGTGATTTCAGGAGTGGACATCACCATCCCCACCCATTGCCCCTCTCGCAGCTGGCACAAACCCTTTGGCTCAGCCTCTCTCCAGAAATCCTGGTAAATACCTCACAGTTCTCCTCGCCTCCCTCCCCCATCAGCCTTTTACAAGTTTCTCCTCTTAATTTTAAGTTGGCTTTTGTTTTCGGTTGCTGGCCCTAGGAGGAATGCAGGGTGAAAGTACCTTTGCTGTTAATCCAGTGTCTGCAGAGGTGAAAGGCTCGTGGGAGAAGGATGGAAGGCAGTCAGCAGGACAGCAGGTGAGGAGAGGAGGGAAGTGTGTCCATGTGTGACAGGGGTGTCCAAGACACCTCTCTCCTCGGGGTGTGTATTAAGTTTCTCTTTGGTCCTTCCAGAGCGGCTACCCCGGACCTCTCCCACCACTGGCTTCAATTCCTCTCTTCAACCCTGCCCAGGTGTCTCAGGTGAGAGCATTTCAGGGGGTGGGGCTGCATGGGGCTGGGGTGGATCCTGACCTTGGGGAGGAGCTGTCAGATTTCAGGTGATCTGCTCTGGGCAGGGGGGTTTAAGATGATACCAGTCCTGGGAATAAGGGGCTTTTATAAATAAATCAGTTGTGGGAGGGCAGCGATGGGAGGGCGTGATGAACGAGTAAAATAGAGGGAGGATGCTTGTGATCGTAGCCTCATAATGTCAAATCAGCATTTTGGGGTACAGCCCACTGCTCACAGCACCTCTCTCTCTCTCTGTGTTTCCCAGCTTCCTGCCCGACCCAACCAACCCAGGCTGCTTTCCCGGCATCGCTACCCCAACCCGCTCTGAGGTGGTGGGTGAGGACGGCAGAGACCAATTACAGGAAGTTTTTTTAACCAAAATGGTGTTTGTGGGGTTTTTTTTGATGGGGTAGCAGCGGCTCGCGCCTGCTTGATGGAGGGTGTTGTAAAACAAAGGGGATGTTTCTGGGTTTAAAAGTCAATAAATGGGGGTGTGAGGCTGAGAGAGGGGTGAACAGTTTGGCCACCCAGGTGGGAACCCAAGGTCTACCTTCCTCCTACACAAAAATTAGGTCTGGTTTGTATAACTCGTTGTTGTCATCCCTTATGCGTGCTTCCTCAAGTCCAGTCCAATGCTTCTTTTTAGCTTTGTTTGCTAACATTTAGGTATTTATACACAGACATTTTAATGAAGCCCCCCTCTCAGTTGCCCCTTCACTCAGTGAAGTTGTCTTCCTCATAAACGAAGATGCTCCTTAATGATCTGTGTTGCCCTCTGCTGGGCTCCGGGCGTGGGGCTTTGAAGTCAGTGATAAAGAGGGGTAGGAGTGCGACATTGAGGTGTCTGGGGAAGGTACAGGAAGAAGGGTGGAGGAAGGGGAAGGTAAGGAGGGTGGAAGGATGGAAAAGAGTGTCCGGGGGAGAGTAGTCTGAATTGGGTTATGGGGCGGTGCCCCACCTCACCCATTGGACTCAGCGCGCCGGCCGTGAGTCTGTCTCAAAGCACCGCGGGGCCATGAGCATCCGCCGGGGTCCGCTGGGAACCGCCGCGGCTTCTCCTGCCCGGGCCGGCCCGCGCGGCGCCCCCCCTTGCTGGTGGCTCA
>VWZU01016823.1:502805-557460 GCA_013397095.1 Sterrhoptilus dennistouni | reverse complement strand
GGGCTGGGGGCGTGTCCCGGCCTGAGGGCTACAGCACGGGCTCATGGCGGGGCGGGGAGAGTCGGTGTGTGGCGGGCTGTGCTCGGAGCTGGGGACACGGACCTTTGGGGCGGGCAGTGGGGCTGAAACCCGCCCGTGACAGGCTGTGGGCCTCGATCTCGGTCTGAAGGAATGTGGGGTTGAAACATGCCTGTGACAGGCTGTGGGGTCTCGATGTGAAGGAATGTGGGGCTGAAACTTGCCTGTGCTGGGCTGTGGGGCGGGGATCCCCTCGTGAAGGGATGAGGGGTTGTGGCCACTGACTGTAGGGTCCGTGCCCCGTTGATCCCGGCCGCAGCCCAAGCCGTGTTGGTGGCAGGCTGCGGGGCCGGAGCCCGCCGGGGCCGGGCTGTGGGGTGGAGTCCAGGCTGCCCCGGGCAGCTCCAGGGAGGTGCTGTGAGGGCTNACCCCCAGCCCACAGACTGCTGGCTTTTGATAATATCAGGGTATCAAGGCCGCTGTAAACTCAGGGTACCTGCGTGGGCAGACATCACCTGGCTGTCCCTCCTTCCAGGGCTGCTTGGCGCCCAGGACCACAGAGCTGGAAGAGACTGGCCGAGCCCAGGATGCTGCGCTGGGATGAGTCTGGCTGACCGCAGCACACAATTCCACTGGGTTTCCTGAGAATGGGCACCTAATTCTGGGATGTTTCTACCTCTGTGGGTGCAGGGGGAGGGACCCCCGTGCTGCTGGGTGTCCTCAGAGCTCTGTGTGCTGCAGCTGTGCACCCACACACACCTTTATGTCCCTCAGTCCCAGCTGGAGGACGCTTTGGTCAGCTCTCTGGGCAGTCAGTATCTTGGTTTTTTGGCCTGGCAGAGGCTTTTTGCTGCCCTATGGTCCTTTGAGTTGGTTTAAAGGGGTGTGAGTGTGCAAATCTCTCACCTCAGGCCTTAGACATCCTGCTCTTCCAAGACTGAACGTGGTCTATCCTGTTACTCAGGCAATCTCTTTTTCAGAGGAAAATAATAAAATTTTCATGGGACTTCTTGCTTGTGGAAGTTGCACATCTGGCAAATCATTTTAAAAATAAATCCTGTGATTTTAGATCTGCTCCTCAGATCTGTTCCTCTGACTCTACACTTCATCCCCCTGAGGCTGTAAGGAGTCAAAGAGCAAAACTTTCCTGAAGCAGAGTGTGCTGCAAATCTCCTTGGACTCAGTGTGCAGCCATGCACGTGGGGTACAGGAGGTTCTTTGCTTGCCTGTTGCACTCTTGATACCACATTTGGATGTTTAGAGATCAGGGGTCATGGGAGGGTTTAGAGGCCGAATCAGCCTTAACTGATGCACCTGAGTTTGGTATCAACATCAGTTAAAGAACTAAGAAGAAAGAGTCTGTGGTATCTTCCACCCCTGAGGCTGTCTCCTTTTTGGTGAGAGGTGATTTGCCATTCTGTATGTGGGAATGTGAGGAAGAAGGGCAGCTGTCTGCTTGGATTAGGAGGGTTGGAGGAGTTGATTTTTTTTTCCGTGGGGCTTTGGTTTTTTCAGAGGTTGGGAATATCCCAAGGAACCTGAGTATGTGGAAAATTTGCCTGTGAATTGCTTTCTTGTGGCCTCCCAGTGAACTCGAGGTAAACTGGGACTAAGACTCCCTTTTCCTTCTCCATCCTCTCCTGAGAGCAGTGGAAATGCATTAACCTGATGCTAATTGTTAACGTGACGAATGGCAGCAGTTAGAGTCTGTAATCCAGTCTCTGCGTGTGGAGTGCAGCCTGGGGAAGCTCTCTGCTAAACACCCTGAGCTGGGATGCAGCATTCCAGGAAGCCCTGGGGTGCTCCTAAATGCTCCTGCCATTGGAGGGAGTTGTGTGTGTTGCCTGCACTGGGCTAACTGTGCCTGAAGCAGCAATTTAATTCAGTTTTACAGCCCTATTTTGCTGGATGTTGCTTCCTCCAACAGCTTCCCCACAGTCAGGGTTGCTGAGAGGAGGCACTGCCGTGGCCGACGTTGCAGTTTGGCCCTCTTTGTCCATGAGGCTTCCAGTCTCACGTGGGTCCCGCTGGGCATGGCAAGGCCATGCTCATTTAGAGCTGTTATTTATTAAAAGAAGTGCTGGGTGATGACCTTGTCTCTGTCCCTTCAGCTCCTGGTGACATCAGTGACGCAGCTGATCTTGCGAGGTCACTCGTTTCCCTTTGTTTAATGATCTGCTGGTGAAAACAAGCTCCCATTGCTCTCTGGAGTGTCACTGGGACATGAATATTGATGAAGCCTCAGTGGTCTTGGTGCTGTCACGGCGTGGAGGGCTCATTTGGAGCTGCCAGGCAGTGTGGGGAACTCTGTGATGGAGCGATAATAAAGTGTTGCTGAACTCTGCTCCGAGGTGCTGGAACTTGCAGGCTCCTGGCACAGCAGCAAGAGGCTGGGCTGGTGTTTTCCAAACAGGGACACAGCACTGGGAGCATTAACAGGGAAGGGATTCATCCCTCAAACATCCATGGGGTGCTACAGCTACGGGAGAGTTTGTTGGTTGCAGCTTCAGGTGGCAAATGGTCCTGTTAATGGAACCTAAATATTTTCCAAGGTGGAACTGGAGCAAGGGCAGATGCAATGCAGCACCTCTTGAAATGGTCATTTGGGGTCATTGGTATGGAAATCACTATAAGAAATGGGATGGGGTTGTTATAAATTTACAAAGGAAGAGCATGATTTTAAGTTTGCAGACTGCATTAATCCGGCTGAGTCCCTTCCAGCTTCTGCTATCCTGTGTAGAAGAGTCATGGTGACAACTGAGTTCTTGTAAACAAAACAGTTTTTTCTTTGAAAAATGAGGTATTTTACATGCTAATTTGGAATACGTCATGCACTATGCTGTGCCTTTAAAAAGAATATATTTAATATATGTGCTTGAATGGCAGAGAGAACCTCAGGTCTTGCTCTGAACCCTTATGTAGCTCCTGCAGTGAGTGTCCAGGGTCAAGATGTATGGGCTATGTGGTTGGTGACTTTTGTTTTCCTTACTGTGGAGAACTGCTTCACTCTTGGTGTAATGCAGATCTAACCTGCTTTTGCTTAGAGCAGTATCTTCCCTTCCTGGCTCAGGTGTTCTCTATCTAGAGAGGTTGCAGGAGAGCTCTTCTGCAGGAATATCTGCTGGATTGACGCCACAGAATGTTGGCAGCATCTGGTTTTAGTAATGGACACTGAAAGATACACTCTCTCCCTCAAAACCTTCATATAACAGTGCCTGTAGGAGCTGCCCCTTGCTGATCAGGTTTTTGCACCATGTTATGTTGCTGTGCAGCCCTTTGCTGCACTGAGGGACTGTTCCAAACTCCTCTGATCAAACAGAGCATTGCCTTTCTTGCAGGTCCTGCCAGATGTGGCATAACTGAGATTTATGTTGTTTTTTATAAAAAAAGTGGATATTGGCTTGACCAAACCAATGGTCAGTGCCAGCTGTTGTGTCTTAGCAGTGTGGAAAACATGCTGAAGTAGAAAGACTCCTGGGCTGCCTTTGGAACGGACACACATGGAAACTGTTGGACTCGATAGTCTTAGAGGTCTTTTCCAACCTTTATGATTCTATGATTCATACTCCCTCATCTTTGCTAGGGCACACTGGAGATCCTCACCCCCCTAAGGATTTTAGGAAGGACTGACCCATTAAATCCTCTCAGAGCTTGTGCCCATGCACCAGTGTTTCTGGAGCATAATCTGCATGAGTAAGAAGTAGGAGGGGCTGTGAACCCTGAGGGATCTGTGCTACTGCTCTTAGAGATTTAAGGGTCTGAATAGTACCTTGAGGATGCAGATTATATTCATTCTGGGGGAAAAGAAGAAAAAAAATAAAATTATGCTTTTGGCAGTGTAGGGGTAGAAGTATCACCTTTCCTGACATGTTTGTCTTGAGCAGAGATGGTATCCAGTGGTAGGATGAAGAGAAGTTGCATGCTGTCTGGTGTTAATTACAAAGGGAAAACCACAGGAAAATCAAACGAAATTGAATCCCACTGCATTTGATATTCCCAGAGTTGAAGGCCTCAGTACGTCTCATTAGTTTAAAACCCCTGATGGAGAGAGCTCAGCTTCTAACGGGAAAATTGATATGACATTGAGACCTGGGAGAGGATTAGCTGCCTGCCTCAGAACTTGTCCAGAGGAGTCGAACATGCAAATGTTCCCAGAGAGCAGCTCCCTGCAAGAAGGATGCTGGATAATTAAGGCCCCTGGGACCACACAGTTGCAGTGAGGGAGGGATGAGGTCTGTGTGTCTGAAAAGTCCTTCCACTGCATTCTCTCTGTGGGGGAAATAATGCCTGGGCAGTACAGACAAGCTCAAAGCTTTGTGTGTGCTTGAGTGCTGGTGACAGAGATGCTCTGTTCCACCTCTCAGTGGGATTTGGAGGTGCTGGATTAGGATTGAATTTATGCAGGGTATGGCATTCTTGGACTGATGAATGGCTTATCTAGCAAAGATGTCTGTGGCTGAAATATAAGCCTGGGTTTGGCCCACAGGTGACTTGTGCTTTTGTGGCAAAGAGTTTGGTTCCATCTTGTGACCCTGCAGCAGTGCTGAAGGCCCAAACACACCTGGTTGCTACAACCCACTGTCTTTAGTGGTATGAAAATCACAACACCGACGCAATGTGTATAGAAAGGTGTAACTGCCTGTCTAGTGCTCGAGCTGGTAGGAGGTGTTTGCCAGGGAGTGCAGGCCATGGGATGTACTGTTCCTGTCAGTTTGTACCTGTGAGTCTCTGCTTTGGGCCCCGCTGGGTTTCCTGTTGTGATGAAGTGTTCTCTAACAGCTGGATGTGGAGAGAGGATATTTCCCATTTTCTCCTGCAAACCCCAGCCGTGCTATGTGCACTCTCAGGCAAGGTGCTAATGATGAGGAATCTGTGACTTGACAGCACATTGGGGTTTTCAGCCTCTGAAAACAAAATGTGTTGGTGGACTGGTTGTGATCTCTGTGGCAGACTGTGCTTCTTGTGTACTCAGTGGGTTGTTTCTAGCTGGGACATTGCAGTCCTCAGGCAGGATTACTGGAGAAGGGCTGGCAGGAACCCCTTCTTCCAGCAGGGTGATGGAGGCTGTGGAAGCCTGCAGGAATCTGGCCATCAGCATGATGCTTCTTCTTTGGGCAGAAACTCCTGCTCAAGTAGCCAGGAGGTGACAATCTGTGCATCCCTCTGGCACAGGCTTTCTCAGAGGGAAATCTTGTCTCTTCTTGCAGCAGTGACCTGAGGCAGGGATCCTCCTCACTCATCTTCTGCCTGTGCCCCTCTCTAGCCTGCTTGAAATAAACAGACCTTCAGATTCTCCACTGAAGAGCAGCTCCAGGGAGGAGCCCCAGAGGAGAACACTTATCCCAGCACAGGGCATCACTCACGCATGACGTTGCTGCTGGAGAAGATGTTGGCAAGAGCAAGGAGCTGTGCTTTATATAACTTGGTGTCACAGCTTCCATCTGAGGGTAGCCTAGGTCAGGACTCACCAGCTTGGGAAAAGCATCCACAAGGAGGACTTGAGACATGGATAAAATCACCCAAGAAGGTGATTAGAAGGTAATTGTTTCCTGCAGGGTAAGAAAATAATGGACTTCAGGTTTAAATTTAACAGCTTTACATGCTCTGTGTGGGGGGGAACTAATTCAGCCTTGGAAACGTGTTGTCCTGGGATGTTGTGGCGGCCAAAAAATATCATGAACCTTTAAAAAGGAACTTGGCAATTTCATGGCAGATAACTCTTGATGATGGGCCTAAACACAGCCCTGAAGCAATTTACAGCTTGGGAGTTTCTAAGTGCTGGGCTGCTAGGAGCTGGAGAATCATCCTGAGAACACCTCCACCTTCTCTTCAGTTCTTGTCATTAGCATCGAGCCCAGTTCCTGTTGGAGACAGGAGGCCGAGTTAGAGGGATGTAAAATCTCTTGGCTGATGGCTTTCATGAGTGGACAGAGGTTGGTGACTGACCCTATCACACATCTTCTAAAGTGAGATTCTCCCTTTTTGAGAGACTGGGATCAAAAGAGCCATTTTGGGTCTAACGTGTTCCTTGGTACAGGCAGATGCTTGAGTGACTCCTGTGGCGCCCACGCCTGCCTGTGCAGAAGTGGAAGTTGTGTTCAGGGAGTTGCTTGGTGACGGTTCTTCTGGGAAAGTTTAGAGAACCAAACAGTTAAATTGGATTAATAAAAATGTATCAAAATTTGTAAACATATGTATCACATCTCTTTGATAATGAAGGAGCATTTAATAAGTATTTATAATCAATGTTCCTACCTGGAAGCTTTCTCTGAAAGTGTTTCTGAGGCTGCTCAAACAACCCATTTATTTCTATCATTTTAACAACCTGTTTTCTCAAGGCAATTGAAATTACTTGCTCAAAGAGCTGTCTCCCCTCCTCCCCACCTACGACATGCTCCGTTTTACAAAGCCTTGGCTCAGTCTCTGCCTTCTGGCTGTGTCCTGAATGGCTGGGGAAGATCCTGGAACTGGTGCTGGCTGCGATCCTGCTCTGCTGGAGGTCATGGCAGGGCAGATGGGCAACTTTGGGTGACAGTGATAAGCTGGGTTATAATTATTCATGTGGAGATCCCTACCTAAAAACTAGCTTGTGTGGAAAGTCTTCAGCTGCCCTGATGCCCTGCCCTGCCTGGATGTATGTGTGCACTGGAAATACTTGCACTGGCTGGAGGATTGTTGGTTTGGCAATGTGGAGAGCAGGGCACTTCTTTATCTGTTCTTCTGTGGAATAAAATGATGTGACATCCCACTGATATGTTCTGAGGACTTGTAGTACAATTCTTAGTCATCTACCTCTGTGCTTTCAGCACCTTGGTGAGCTGTTGTATATATCCTGGTTTTCCTCTGGCACAGAGAGATCCAGGTCCCTCCCTGCTGCTTCCAGGGCACTGTGTAGGTTTGGATGATTTCTTTGGGCTGTCGGATCAGCATTTCTTCTTCTTGTTTGTGAGTGGGTAGCTGGTTTCCAGAGCAATGATGTGCCTTCTTGAAGACTGCAGGATTAGATGGGGTTGGTGCAGGAGTAGTTTTCATCTCCCAGCCTGGGCATATCCCAGAACAAAGGCTTAAAAGGTCAGTATTGAAAATGGGGATGATCCCTGCCTGCTACAGAAGCAACTTACTCTTGGCTAAGGATAGATGACAGGTGATGAGTGAAAGCTTCAGCTTCCAGGGTTCTTCCTCACATACTTCTTGCAAAGATTTAATTTCCCAGGCTGTACTGATGCTTTGCCTTTCCCTGGGAAACTGGGAGCCATGTGGTTTTGATGTTCTCTTATTCCCTGGGGTTATTCCCTGTCCTCCTCTCTGGGGATGTGTTAGGGCTCTGCTTTGTGAGATAACTAATAGGGCTGTCAGCCCCCTTGTCCCAAGAACCTGAGAAGACAAATAGTCCAACATGTGTAGGCACCTTTGCAGGTCCTGAGGCCGTGGCAGGAGCCAGCAGGGTGACAGATGTGCTGACGAGCGGGGCTGACACAACTGGGTCGGTGAGAATGTCACAGGGGTGGGAGCCAGGCCTCCTTCTCCCCTCTGCCTGGCACCCCAGTGTCTCTGGGCCAGACAGTGGCCACTTATCACCCCTTCCTTCAGTGCCTGCTGTAAGCTGGCAGCACCAGAGCCTTGTCTAGAAGAAAGACACGAGTCATGGTCCTAATGCTCTGCTGTGGAGCTGCCATCTGGCCTCTCCTTGGATATCGCTGCCAGGGCAGCCTGGGAACATAACCCAGTGCTGATGCTCTGTCAGGCAAACATCTGGTTACTGTGCTCTATGCCTCTGCCTTCCTAGCATACTGTGGTGCTGTGTTCCCTCAAAAAGGTGAGCTTCATGTACCTGCACATACAGATGTGTGTATGTATCTTTTTTTTTTTTTAGAATTTCAACTCTGTGCTTTGCATCTTAATGCTGCTTTCCTTGCCCAGCCTCCTACAGCCTCTCCTCTCATCTGGAGCCCGCTTCTGTGCTGTGGGAAGGGGTGTTTGTTTGGAGAGGGCTGTGCAAATAATCTCATGAGTTTCTCCCTTTATGGATGGGTGAGGAAAATTTGGCAAAGTAGCTGGGAGTGCGTCTTTTGAGCATTCTGGAGCGATGAGCTGAAAACCCTAAGCCAGTCTCACTGTGCAAAATCCATTAGCCATGAGCAGAGCTGCTTCTGGACTCGGCATTCAGTACCTGTTACGGCCTGAATTAGTCCCTAATTTCTGTCCCTTATAGTTAAAATGACTCAGACATTTCTTTTTGAGACGGGATATTGCTTCTGACTAAATACCCTAAAGCCATGGCTCTACTGACTATTAAATTGTTCTCAGGAATGCACTGATCCTCTTGTGTCCAGGTCAGTGTAGGCTGCTGCTGTCACCTGCATGCTGCTGTGGGGCTGGAAGAGGTACTTTGCTTTGCTGTAGGTAAGCAAATGTGGAGACATTTGAGGACTCGATGGCTGCAGGTTTAATAAGATCAATACTACCTCTGCACAAGATTATATGGTATACTAGGCAGCAAATAGAGCACTTCTGCTGGATTTGGAAACTGTTTATTGAGTCTATTAGGGATGGTGAGGTAGAGGGGATGTATCTGCACAGTCACAGTAGTTGAGACTCCCACATTAAGGGTTTTGCAGTCTATTAAATAATGGAATTAAAACCAAAATAAATGAGGAAGTTTTGTCTGAGAAGTCATACCTGCAAGCCACATCATCAGCCAAAGAACAAAGGAGAAGCATGCTGCCCAGAAGATGAGTGCTTGCTCGTGTATCCATTGGTCTGCACTGCCTCCTTGAAGCCTTGAAAGATGTTGGGAAGAGGGAATGATTGTCTGTCAGGCTTCAGTTGGGACAAAAAGCCAGCCATAGCTGGCAGGTCAGAATTTGTCTTGTGCTGTGGAACATCTCTTGTGCCACACTATGTGCTCCACAGCCAGGGTTAATGCTGCTGCCTAACATAGTCCACAGTGGGCTGGTTTGAGCTAAGGAGCAGCTTTTGGGAACTCTTGGCCTTGTTTGAGCTGCCCTTGTGCTGCCATCACCTCCTGTGGTGTATCCTGGAATAATTAGCTCTAATCACACATGAGCAATGCCTGCCTGGTCACCCTCTCTGCTCCTGGGGAGCACAGCAGGGCACCCGACTCCTGTCATTTCTCTGGTGCTCTGTCCAGTCTCATTTGAAATGCCTTGCAGGATGAATTACGGTGCTCTGAGGGAATCTGCAAAATAGGATCACAGGCCAATTGAATCCATCCGCAAAATGCGGGAGGATGATGTATCGCCCTACAGATGGATTCTGCTCACCCCTTCTTTTTATTTTTATTTTATTTGAAAAACACTTGGTGAGAGTAAGAGCAACAAATTCTTGAGGAACAAACAGCTGGATCAGGCCATGCTGACTAAAGGTGGGTGATACAGAAGGGAAGTTGGGAAGCAAGGAGAGATTCACACTGTCTGCTGGCCAGTCTGGTCCCTCTGAGATCAGACTATGTATGGAAGTGTTTCATGGCATAAAATGTGGTGGGACAGGCTGGAATTAGCATCTATGGGGAGGCTTTAGGGACAAGTAACAACCTTCCCAAGTCAATCAAAGCAGCTTGAAGTAGGAGCCGTGCAGGTGCTGTGACCGACGTGGATGTTGCAGGTACCCCAGAGCATCTCAGAGCACAAGGGCAGCTGAATGCAGCCCTCAGGATCTGATTTAGCAATTCCTGGCTGGCTGGCCTGGCCATGCTCCCCTGGGAATGTGGCCAAGGTCACCCATCTTGGCCCTGATGTGGTTGGACTGCCAAGGAAGAAGTTAACCCCCTTGCACTTTGGGTGGATTGAGGTTGGGCTGGTGTTACCGAGCTTCCTCCTCCTCCAGCTGGGATGCTCCAGCCATGGCCTGAGGGGGAAGGGAAATGAATTAAACCCATCTTCAGACACGTTTGTATTGATTCTGTCACTTTCTTGCTGCTTGCTGACAGGTGATGGATGGCTCATAATGCGACCGGCACAGTACATTACGTTTCCCATCCAGGGACTCCTAAATCATTTCAAATTTTCAAATTCCCTAATCAATATTTTATCAGTAGCAGAAGAAAGCGGAACAGACCCATTTCTCAAGAGGTAGAGGAATGAGCGTGTGTGGATGCGTGCCTGCACATACATAGGCATGGGAGTTTGGGTATTTATAATCACAACTAAGGCACTCTTAGTATAACAATTATATCTGCAACTAGAAAAATAAATACAGAAGTAGGACCAGGAGTGATGCTTACATTTAAGTGACTTCAGGATGAAGTAAATTAGAGATCTGGATTTCTGATATGGACCTGGAGGATTAATGCCATGGTGGCTTTGCACTCATTGCTCAGCTGGTTGCTCCATCCTTATGCAGGGTAGAGGGGGGTTGAGGCAGGTGCAAGCATGCCTCGTTTTTTGGGGAAGGAAATTGGATTTGCAACCAACTGTAATGCAGTGGGACTCAGCTCTCTCACACTGCACTGAAGCAGTAATGGGGAAATATCCCTAGCAAGGCTGTCTGGAGCTGGGTTATGTGGCCTGGATGATTGTCTGGCATTTTAACCAAAGCATGGTGCTCCTTTCTTGGGACTGGGGTGGGCAGAGAAGGATCCTGTTGCTGCCATGGTGTGTTGGCTCCTGGGGCACTGGAAGACTAAATGGGAATGTGCCTGCAATGAACTGGTCCTGAGCAAACAGCATGTGCCTTTCTATTCCTGTGCTGGCACTTGCTGCCATGGTAGGATGTGATTCAGGTGGGGCTGAGTGAGGACAGATAAGGAAGGAGCATTTCAGAGGAGGTGCAGGTGGACTCTGTGATGTTAGGATACTGTGTGGAGTGGCTGGCTCCAAACTGAGATCCAGATTCAGTGACTTTCCATGTCTTCCACACTGGGCTTCCTTCACCAGCAGCTTCCAGTTCCTGCCTGGCATCTGGCTTTCTGCTGAGTTTTGGGATGCAAGAGCCCAGGGAAGAATGGAACTGGTTTCCCCTGTTGTAGGAGTGTGGTCTGTGCAAAGTGGAGACAACACAGGGCTTTGTTCTTTCCCCTTCAAAAGTTGATCCTGGTTGAGACAGCCAGAGCATGCCTGTCTGCCCTGAAGATGGCTGCTTTCCCCAAATCCTTCCTGTGCTGGTGGGCCTTCCTTTGTGCTCCTTGCCTCCCCTGACCTCGTCTGCTCGATAATCTTTCTCCATTCAATTACTCATTCTCTTGGATGCTTGTTTTTTATTCCCAGACTGGATGTTTTCCAAGTAAAAGATTTATTCTTAAGCTATTTTTTTCCTTCCCTGTGAAGAGAGCTTCCAAACAGCACAGATGTGAGGCTAAACATAACCTTCCTTGTTACTGTCACCTCTCCTCAGCCTTCGCCTGGCTGATCTGGTGTTGCCTTTGCTTCCAAGTGTTGTTTCACAGCTCAGTTGTAGCCTGCTGCTGGAATACACAAGGTAGGCTTGCAGGAAGAAAGCACGGCTGCTGCTCTTGGGAGCACAAGGTGGAGCTCAAGGGTGGCACTTACACCCATGCTGACCTCCTGGGGCCCCCCCCAGGCTGTGTGGGGACTCAGCCATTTGGGCTGGTGCAGTGGCATGGGCTGAATAATGGAGAGTCAGAATCTCTCTCTAGAGATAGTTTTAAAACCAGATTTTTGCTCATAGAAGAAACTTTTGTGCCTTTCCATCCTGACCTCCCTACAGTTTAGGAGAGAAACACAATGCTCTTTCCCCAAGGCAAGAGCAGCCTCACCACCAGCAGGGAAGTCTTCTACTACACTTCTATGCCAACATTTTCCCTCTATGTTCAAAGCTTTCTGTGGGCTTGGTTTCAGAGACTGGATCCCTGCTGTGCCCAGGTGGAGGTGAAGTTTGCAGCTATACCCTTTTCTCTCTATTATCACACGCTCAGGGTTTGTCAGGGATGGGGAGGCCTCTGGTTTGTGCTGTCCACACAGCTTCCTCCCCTGGAGGCACTATGTGTAACAGGAACCTGGTTGAACATTGCAAAAAGATGTGCAGAAATAACTGATTTTCTTCTTCTGAAAGCCTGTCCCTGATCTTCAGGAGCAGGAATCCTTTTGAAGAGCTCCTGCACATGTCATGTTTACCAGAGGCAGGTTGCAGGGCTGTTTTCCTTTTTCCTTGGTTAAAGATAAGATTCAATTGAACCAGGGAGAAGTCAGTGTTTGCTGTGTTATTTACGGACTCACTGGCTGTTTGGAGTTTGGTCTGACAGTGTCTGGAAGCAGAGTTTCTTCAGCCATGCTGCTCTGGGCAGTGTGTCCATGATTCCCAGAGCATGGCAGGAGAGAGGAAAGAAGCTACTGAGATGACTCCCAGAGAGAAAGGTATTTGTCATGTAGCTGTCACCAAGTACTCTTCAAATCAAACTTGGCCACCCAGACTGCCTGCTGCTTTCCCTCTTTTAAGTACAATAGCAGGAATTGCCTTTTTCCCTCCTGCTTTGGTGTTAACCTTCTCTTGTTCTGGTGCTTTTTGAGGACACATCATGTGTTTCACTGTGAGCAGGACAAGAGTCAGACCCAGACCTTGGTGCTTCACAGCTGCCACCTTTGCAGCACACCTGTGAGTCCCTGTCAATAGCTGACCTAGACAATGACTGTGTCTGGCTGATAAATTCAGTCCTTCTGCACAAGAGGTGAAGCCCATTGTCTGGGCACAGGTGGCTATAAATACTGTTTCCCTGGATGAGGGACGTTCTGAATAACTGTATCTGAGAAAGAAATGGGCCCTTACCACTTGAAAAAGTTTGCTGTGGGATTGTGTGTTGTAGTTCTCATCTTTGTGGTTGCTGTGCCTGGGAAAGAGCAGAGAAGCTGGGAAACGCTCTGCAAGCAGTATTAGGCTTATCTCAAACAGGAGGGGATGGGGTGAACTGGCTCCCCAAAGGCTGTGCTTAATCCCCATTTGGGAGTTAGGACAAAGGATGTGTTCAACCCTAAAGCTCCAGGACACAGCTCCACCCTACACCTTAAGAGGTCTTTTCCAACCTAAATGATTCCGTGATTCTGTATCTTACATGCTTTAAAATATACTTGGGCGTCCTGAAATGATCTCAGGTTAAGAGCTGGGATTTATGTCCCTCAGGGTAAGAGCCTGTGGCAAACAGATCTCAGCTTGGCTGGTCACTTCTCTCAGCTGGCAGTACCAGGATTTCCTGACCTTTTTGTAATGGGACAGAGCTGGTCCTGGTGGCACAGCTGCTGTAAGGACAAGGAGCTGCTTGGGCGAGGAGGATGTGAGCTGAGGATACCTGGAGACTTCATGTCAGAGCTGTCACTTGTCAACCTGACCAGAATACCGTGCAGGGAAGTGAATTTTGGATAACAGCAAAACACCATAAAGGCTCTGCGTGGTTTTCAAATGAGCTGTGGTGGCATGAAGGGGAAATGCCCAGCTGGTTTTAATATCCAGCTTAAGGGAAGTCCTTTTGTTCATTTAGTCTTGATTTAAAGTGGTCTGAGGAGACAAAATCCTCTTGCCTCATCTGGGTCTAAGCTGGGTGCTGATAAGCAAAGAGCTGTTTTTCCCTGCCAGCCGCTTCTGCCAAGGCAGAAATAGCCTGCCCGAGTAAGCTCACCATAGCAGCATTTCTCATTCAAAAAGTTAATAAGCTTTGAAATTGGATTTTAATCAACTAATCTTTGATCCTAGGCACTAGAGCTCGATTAGGAGCGTCCAGTAAACCAAGTTACATCTCTCTTCCCTGCTGTCTTTTTCCCCCCCAAATCGAGCAAAGAAAAGGCTGAGAAATGTTTCAGCATTTGAGGACCTGTGCATTTTAGGGTGTGTGTTGTCCCTGTTCTTTTGATCTGATCCAGCCCATGGATGAATGGAAAAATGATCTCTGGTGGACGTCTGCTCTCCTGAGGCTGTCTTTTAACAGCTCCTTTTGGGGAAAGGGCTGGACCTCTTTTTTAGCAAAAGTTGGGATTCAATCAGATGAGGTTGGACAAGGGATAGAAGATCTGCTGGGGCCCTAACCAAATCCCTCCTATTCTCAGCATCAAAATAGAGTACCAGAAATTCTGCATCCCACAGAACCATGAAACAGCTGATGTTGAAGGGACCTCTGGCCTTTTGCCAGGCTGCAGAGGAAATTATAGCTGGACTTCAGGGTGATGTAGTTACACTTCCAGTCAAGGAATGGGTTCAGTTAAGACCTCTCCAATTCACTGCCCCCACCATAAATCTGAGCAAACACTCCTGTCTCAATTTACCCTCCAAACACTTTTCTCTTGATCAGATAGACTAGAGCCTGGTTTTATTTTTTTGAGGTTAGATTTGGGTGCACAAGCTTCTGTTTCCTACAGAAATACTGGCTTAGTGAGCTCCCCAAGACCACACAGTTCATTCCTGTGCTTGTGGAATGGTCAAATCAAACGGGAGAGGATTTGTTTGGGCAGCAGAGTAAGCACAGAGATGCACTGCACTGCTCACATGCTGTAGTCTTGTCATCTTGGGTCATCCCTGACACTGCTGTGGTGTCCAGGGTTGAGGTGGGCTCTCTAATGGTCACCTCTTTCCCTAGCACCTCACACTGGGGGTGCTGGGAAAGTGGCACAGAGGCCCTGGTGTTTGGTTTGGGTTTGATGGGACGCTGGGGAAGTTGCTCACGCTGGCTCTAAGCAGAGTCTCTGTAAGTCTCTGCTCTCCAGTTCTCCTGCTTGCTCTTCCAGAGGATGTTGTATTTCCCTTGCCCTGGGCTATGAACATCCATCTCGACATTTATCTTCTTTCCTCTAAGGAAAAGCAGCCAAGGGAGTGTAATGGTCCTTCCAAACACACTTTACAACCTAGAATATCTACTCCATATAAAACTACCCTAATGGTCAGCTTTTACCTTTTCCAGTGCTTTTCAGGGGATTTAAGCTCTGCGATGGTACTTGCCAGGAATATGAGCTGTGGTGTGTCAGCTTTTGGGGCCTGTCCAGCCTGTGCTGGGCTGACAGGTAGCTTGAAGGGAAGCTGGTCTAGTGGGCAGGATTGGCTGGCCCTTCAGAAAACAGTGTGCTTAGGGTGAGTCAGCTTCCTCTGGAGGTGATGCTTCCAGCCAACCACAGCCACATGACAAATTAGAAGTGACATTAATCTACTAACCCTCAGGCCAATACAGTTAGCAGTGCTGATTGTACTAAGGGAGAGATGAAGTTAGCCTGGTTGGGATCCTCTGAGGAATCTGAATTTTACAGATCTTGGCGGGTGCTGATCCCCAAACCTCCCCAGTCTGTGAGTGGAATTCAGAAGCCCTCACTGGGCTGATCCTTAGAAGGAGTCCAGAGCAGGTCTGATGCCCCACAGAGTGGCAGGTGGGGTCTCAGAAACTTTTGTCAGGCCACCCTCAAAATAGAGGAGGTTTTGCCTTGTGTAGCCCCAGCTATGAAGAGATTATGGCCTTGTACAGGGAAATCTGCAGAGTTTTTCAAGTGTTTCCTCATGTTTTCCATTCTTACTTGGTATTCCTACCTAGGGCTAGTTTTCTTTTTTTAAAGTCCAGATAAAGAGCTGCCCCCCTGCAACAAACCTCAGTCCTTTCTTGGGTTACCAAAGACCAAAGTGTTCTCACTCTGGTGGCATTTGGTGGTCACTTATTTTGTGAAGCTTTTTGGAGTGAAATTGCCCAATCCCATAACAAAGCAGCAAGTCTGGTGAACAGCATTGCAGGCCTCAACTTGTCCTCCAGGCTCCATGAAATGTGTGAACAAGCTGCCAGCAGTCATGGTGGGTGTGAAGACCAGATCCTGGCTGCTTTGGGATGTGTGAATGCTTTGACCTTCTTAGAGCTTCCCATTGCAATGTTTTAGGGCCTGATTTCTGACAGGGCTCTTCATCTCACAGTTTGTGTCCAGCTCTCTTGCCCAGTTGACCCCAAATCTGAGCATGAGATCAGGTCTGGACACTTCTCCATGTGCTGTGGTAAATGTTTGTGTGGCTGAAGAGAACAGGCATAGCTCAAAATATCTAGTACAGAGTAACTCATCCTATTCCTTCCTCCTGATTGTCTTCTCAGGGTGATTCCTCCTTGTTGCTTCCAGCCAGCCACTGAAAGGACTAGAATCTCTAGAGATGTCCCTTCTGGAGAGCCACCCAAGTTAGAGCCAGCTGGTCAGATACAGCTTTCAAATTTGAGATTTTTTTGATGGCATTTGAATGGAAAGGCTGCATGTCCAGTGAGTTGTGCTTTTAAGTTTGGTTTTGGTTGGGTTTTTTTTGGGAAGGGAAAAAGACGGGTAAATGAATTATGTTGTGCAGATAGAGGTAAGCAGCTGATGCTCATGGAAGTTCAAGGTCTTGGGGACCTGCGTGAGTTGAGAATACAGGAGAACCAATTTTGAGCCCACGTTCAGCTTGATTCAGAACCATGCTGAGCTTTTTCTCTCTCTTAGGCTCACAGCCTAAGGAACCTCTTTTTGGATCTGTGCTTAATCTCACCTGACATTATGGATCCATCTCCTTGAAAAAGCTTGGCAATATTGAAATAGCCCTTTTAATTGTCTTTTTCATAGTTATGTTGTGTTGGGGCAGGTTTGGTTATGACTGAGAGAAACTAGTAGGAGGATGCTATGGAAATGCAAGCCTGGGCAAGGAGGAGGAAGAGGAATGGAAATTTATTGTAACCACTGCTCCGAGGGGAGGGTGTTTGCCTAGGAAGGTTTTGAAGGACTGGTGCTCAGTGGGCTGACAGAAGTCAGTCTGTGAGGAACCACTTGGAAGATTTGATGGTGCTTAGAAGTTGAGACTGGGGACCCACCAGTGGCATTATTCTTTCCTTTTAATGAGGGCAGAGTGTATCTATACCCTTAAGGAGGAGAACCAGATCCTGGACTCATGTAGGGATGGTAGTCCCCAGCTCTCCCCTGGAAGGCTGGGGCTGATTTTACTCGTCTGCCCTTCTCCCTGTCCCAGCACAGTGTCACCTCCAGCTCAGCCCAGGATCTGTGGCTCATCCCTTGTGAAGGACACAATGAAATCCTGCCCAGGTGACAATCTCCAGGGACTGCTTTGCAAAGACTTGCCAGAGCTGTGGCAGCCACAGACTCACTTAAATTCCAACAGCGAGCTAGTTGGTGCCAAATCCCATTTGTATCACTGAGAAAAATGGTAAAATCATTGTTAGGTGTTCACTAAAATACTCTAAATTTTAGAGAACACGAAGCATGAGTCAGGCATTGAAACCAGCATCCAAAGGAGGGAGGGAGTGGCGAGAGGCAGCAGGAGTGCTTATGAAATATTTTGTTTCACTGGCAAGAGGACAAGAAATAATTGGGCCTTAAATCAAGGAAATGGGAGAATAGGAACAGCAAATCAAGGGAAATGGTGGAAAATTAGGTCTTAGAGTAGAGAAATGTGTACACATGATCACCTGGTGGTTCTGGCAGAGATATATGCCCATAAATCTTCTCTTTTAACCTCTTCCCTGTTGCTTTATGGGGAATAGTGTCAGGCTTGCTGGCCCCATCCATCTTTTCTAGAGACTACTGGTTTTGGTTTCAACTTGCTTGGTGCTGAGCCCCCACGGAGTGGCCAGAATCAGCTTTAGAGCTGGAGAGGGAGCTCCCAGCCTGCCTGGACTCCTTGGGGCAGCCTGGAGACTGTGACCCTCAAGAGAAGATAATTGTGCAGATCCATCCTTTATGTGGGATGGGGTTGGATGGATGGGGTGAGCCATGGAGGACTCTCTCCTAGAGCTGTGGTGTGTGTGTTTACACGCTCACAGATGTTGGAACCTAGAAGAGTAAGGTGACCTCTGTGGAGACCCAGGCACCTCCCTGCTATTTAGGCACAGGACATTCTCAGCAGGCTCTTCCAGCTGCAAATCCTGCTATTTAAAAAAGGAAAAAATGATTAAAAATCCCCTTTACGCCTCCCTTAAGGTCCCAGGCTTCTTTTTCTTTTAAAAATAATGAAATGTAAAAATAAAGCTTTCCCTGTTTGCTTTCTGCCAGCCATCCCTCCCTTTGCACAGTGCTCATTAACTCCCCGAACGCTCGAGTCAGACACGGCCTCTGGTTAAAAACAGCAACCGCCCTCGTGCCTTGCCTGTTTCCCAGGAGCTGGCAGCCAGACAATAACACCAATGGGATCATCTTCATCAGATGTCAGCCCCTCTGTAAAATTTACATAACTTGAATTTGGAGGGGGGAGAGGAGGGAAGCAGATTGAAAAATAAATAAAGAATGGTGGAAAAAAGAAGTGGAAAGAGGAGAGCTGCTGTTTGGGAGAGGCTGCTGGAGAAGCTGCCTCTCTGCATGTCCCTGCTGAGGGATCTTTTGGGCAGGTAGGAGTTTCTGCTCCAGGTGATGTGAGTTATATTGCCCCATCAGTGGTTGGATTTGATGATCTTGGAGGTCTTTTCCAACCTTAATGATTCTGTGGTTTTCCCCAGCACAGCCTTTCTGACCCACTCTGATACCTGGGGTGAGAGTACTCAGCAAGAGTGAAGTGTTAAATTATTCTGTCAGAAACAAATGTCTCTGCTGAGTGTTGTTTTAAAATAGCCAGTCTGGTCCACATAGTTTGAGGAGTTCTATTAGTCAGATAAAAACATTGTCTGCTGATATTTAGGCAGAATGGGGATGTCCAGAAATGTCTTAACACAAAAACTTTGCTCCTGCAAAGCCTTTAATCTGATTTTGTTTGGCTGTTGGTACATCCTGGTGGGAATCTGATGTTGGCCCACCTTTGGCTGCTCTAGGGCAGCTGCCCAGGGAAGGCAAGCCCAACCCCAGGGTGTAACGATTGTTAAGGTGACACTGCTGATCTCCAATTCCTGCTTGAAATGGCTGCATAACCAGGGCCAGGCTCCCCTAGAGGGAAGGGGGGAAAGCCATCACTCACTCCTTTGGTTTGGGAGGAATTATATCCTATTTGGGCATCTGGGGTGAGGCTCCTGAGCTACCTGGAGGAAGCTCCTTCACCTGTGGCTGCCAGCATAACCCAGTCTGGTGTTACATGGCCTTGGGGTTTGGAGCTTAATGCTGTCATGGATTGCCTTTCAAGGCCTGGACATTGGGGGTTTTGGTTTTGTTTTGTTTTTTTTTTTTAGTTATCATCACTCCAAAGTGATGCAGAGGAGTGAACATTTGTGCCAGCAGCAGCTGAGGGTACCAGCAGCTGTCTGGGGCCATTATGCAGAAGTTCAAGTCCTGGCCAGCATGCTGAGTCCTAACAATCCCCGACTGAAGGCGCGTCCAAGAGAGGTCAGGCAAAAAGTTATTATTTTTTAGTTTATGCTCTTTTGAATGTGGGAGATGCTGTTTGGAATGAGTGTCTGGGCACAACAGCGTTGCTATTCCTGCCTGCTTTTCCATCACCTTGCTCTCTCTGCCTGTTTGTTTGCTATTGTGTCTGTATTAATTTTTTCTCTCCCCCCTTGCTTCATCTCCAGCATAAAAAGTTATTCAGCCCCCGAGTGCGCGGGAGCCTATTGTGCACAGAGAGCTGCAGCACAAAGGATTCCAGAGACAATCTTGTTCCCTCTCGCCAGCACAAGCTGCCCAGCCAGATTCACAAACACATCTGCTAGTCTTAAAAGGAGTTGTGCTCTGTTTGACTGCAGCTTAAAGCACGGGGAATAGGGGAGGGAGAGGCCTTTCAGAAGCCTGGTGGGTTTTATCAGCCCACTCCTGGTCCTGTGGCACAGCTGCAGCCCAGCCCATGCAGATGTTAGTGAATGCCCATGTTTGAGATGGAGCTTTACTTTGCAGTTGGTCTGAAGATAAACAGTGGACAAACTCTCCTCTTGAGAACCTCTGGTTTGTGGGGTAGGGAGATGCCCCCCCAGGCAGGCTGCAATTTTAGCACCAGAATGGCTGCCCTGGTGGTGTGTGGATACTCATTAGTCCTGATGTTCAGCAGGGCTCAAATCTGGGTGCAGACTTTCTGAACTGCTTTCCTGCAGTGGCAGCTCTGAATGGCACCATGCTGTAGGCATGGATCTACTCCCTCAGCAGTAGCTTCATGTTTTCCAGGGCTCCCATTGCCCACAGAAGTGCCTGTGCAGGGACACCAGAGGGTGTGTTGCCAGCCCTGGCACATGGTGGCTGTCAAGGGCACTGAAGCATAAGAGATGAGTTCAGGAGACCTGGGTTCCCAGAGCTGTTCCAGGTAAGCCTTCTTGAATGCTGCCTTGACACTTGGCATAACCCCAGCTTCCACAGCGGGGATGGGAGAAGCTCTAAGCTTGGGTTCTGCAGCTCAGTTTAGTCACTGGTGTCTCTGAGTACAGCTCTGCTCCATCTGGGGCAAAATTGTTTTTTTCTGACTACAAAATAACAGAATGGTTGGGATTGGAAGGGGCCTTACAGATCTTCCCATTCCAACCCCCTTGCCATGGGCAAGGACACGTCCCACAAGACCAAGTTGCTCTGAGTCCTGTACAACCTGGCCTGGAGCGCTTCCAGGGATGGGGCAGCCACAGCTTCTCTGGGTAACCTGTGCCAGGGCCTCACCACCCTCACAGGGAAGAATGTTTCACAAATATCTAATCTAACCTGTCTTTCAGTTTAAAGCCATTCCTCCTCTTCCTGTTGCTCCAGAACCNCTTTACTTTGCAGTTGGTCTGAAGATAAACAGTGGACAAACTCTCCTCTTGAGAACCTCTGGTTTGTGGGGTAGGGAGATGCCCCCCCAGGCAGGCTGCAATTTTAGCACCAGAATGGCTGCCCTGGTGGTGTGTGGATACTCATTAGTCCTGATGTTCAGCAGGGCTCAAATCTGGGTGCAGACTTTCTGAACTGCTTTCCTGCAGTGGCAGCTCTGAATGGCACCATGCTGTAGGCATGGATCTACTCCCTCAGCAGTAGCTTCATGTTTTCCAGGGCTCCCATTGCCCACAGAAGTGCCTGTGCAGGGACACCAGAGGGTGTGTTGCCAGCCCTGGCACATGGTGGCTGTCAAGGGCACTGAAGCATAAGAGATGAGTTCAGGAGACCTGGGTTCCCAGAGCTGTTCCAGGTAAGCCTTCTTGAATGCTGCCTTGACACTTGGCATAACCCCAGCTTCCACAGCGGGGATGGGAGAAGCTCTAAGCTTGGGTTCTGCAGCTCAGTTTAGTCACTGGTGTCTCTGAGTACAGCTCTGCTCCATCTGGGGCAAAATTGTTTTTTCCTGACTACAGAATAACAGGTCTCACTGGGGCCTTTTCTTCTTCAGGTTGGACAGCTCCAACTCTCCCAGCCTATCTCCACTGGAGAGGTGTTCCATCCCTCTGAGCATCTTTGTGGCCTTCCTCTGGATTCTCTTCAAGAGGTTCACATAAACCTGTGGAAACCCAGGGAAACGCCTCATCTCTAGACCTGCACAGATGGGAGGGCTGGTTAAACCCATGCCACTAATCATTCCTTGCTCCAGTCTTGTGAGACAAAGTATTCCCAAGCTCATGGATCAACCTTCAAGCTGAGATGTGCTCTGTGAAATGTCAGGATTTGGGTGACCTCTTCCATTCCACCTTGGATGCTGCTGGAGTTCAGCGCTGCACCGAAATAGGAGAAGAGGAGGTGTCCAAGCAAGTGGCAGGGACAAACAGCTTTAAAAAAGCCCTGTCTTTGCAGAGTGCTGTTTCTTTTAACCTTTAAAGACTCTGCCTTACTTCTTTTCAAAGCCTCCTGCTTTGATTTCCCATTCACAGTTGTCTTTCTGGCAGCCCATAGAAGAAAGGAGATGCGGCTGAGGGTTAAAGAACAGCTGCAGGAACATAATTAATGCTTTGCAACATTTCTGAAGGCCTTTAGCACCTTGCCGTGACCCAGCCTGTAACATCTGTGCGTTGGCAGCAGCCAAGCTGTAAAACTCCCCTCCTCCAAGTCCTGCACAGAGCAACTGTCGCCTGCCCGAGGCGTGCAATCATGGCAAAAACGTAACAAATCAGTACAAAAGGCAGGCTGCAGCACAGATGGCAGGTCCTTGGGTGCTGGGCTTGGCAGTGGTAAGGGGCTTCCAGCTGCTGATCCTTGTTAGATGTCCAAGGGGGGAGGTGGAAGAATGCTGCTTTTGCAAGAGATTAGATAGGAGAAATAGGACACAGCCAAATCTGAGCATCCCTGTGCTTGCCTGTGTTCTCCCCCACAGAAGGGGTGTGGGCCAAAGGCAGAGCCCCAGCCCTGCCCAGCGCTGTCAGGATGATTGCCTGTGCAGCTGTCACCTACCCCGAGGGATACCAAGTGTGTCCCCATTTGGATCGTGTTTTATCAAGGTCTGTCTCTTGCAGCACTTTTCCCTTTATGTGGCTAAAGGGCACCTTCAGGGCTTGCCACCCTCATTTTTATGTGAGCTGTAACTCAGTACAAAGTAGGCACAAAAGTGACTCCAATTCCCCAGGGTTCCAGCTAGCGTTCTCCTTTCAGTCCCAGACTGAACTCACAGCTGGAGCTAACTTGGTGACCAAAGAGAAGATGAACAAAACCACTTTGTTTTTGAAGATTAACTTTTTTCTTCTTCCATCTCTCCCTTTTCCTCCCTGTTTTGCTGCAGCCAGCCCCGCTGAGTTTCCAACCTTCAAAGCCCATTGTATCCAGCTGGACGGGAATGAGCTTGCCAAGGGGAACTGTTTGTCCTTTGCTCTTTTTGGTTTTCTGAGAGGCCTGTGACTGTAGTGGATGCCAAGCAGCCCTGACCTTCACCTGACAGGAGTTCCCAGCTGCTACAGTGTTAGTACAGCATCTCTGCCTGATAGAAATTCAGCTTTGTTCCTTGTACCTGGAAATTTCATATGAAAAATGTGTCTAATTTCTAATTCTAGCCTCCTTTAGGTGGACCGGAATGTCTGCTGCCTGGGAGAGGTTTGTAGATCCGAAAGGCTGGAAGGAAGCACATTTCTCTCCTTTTGCCTCCTGTTAGAAGTGTGCCAGAGACACTAATCCAGCATTTGAATTTCAGCCAGGTAGCTGGAAGGGACTGCATCTCCTTGGCACCTTCCACTGATGGACTATCCAGCTTTGCTTCTCGTCATGCCTCCCTGTACTTCTCTTCCTTAGGGCAGGAGGGGGAGGTGTTGCTGGAGAGACCGACTTTCTTTAAAGAAATCTCTTGCCTCACAAGTCAGATGAGGATGTTTTGCTGCACTTCTGATGAATTTTCTCCCCTTTGGAAGGAAAAGTGGCTGGGTTTGCAGCAGGCTTCCTCCTGGTAATAAAAATGATGGGATTACTTCAGGGACGGCAGCTGGGGAATTAGGCCTGGTGACAGCATATTATGACATCTCAGGCATCTTTGTTTATGCAGCTTAAACAATGTCTGAGCCACGACATCCCTGTGGGCTTGGTGAGCCCCATCAGGTCTTTGGGTACCTAGGGCACTTTGGAGGCAGATCTCTGGTTTTGCAGCAGCTATGGGTTTAACTCTGTTGCTACATGCCTGTGCACTACTTTCCTTGGTGGGGAGGAATATGAATTACTGCCTCGCTGAGATGGCTTGCCTCTGTTTAGATTCCTGGTGCTGAATTATCTTTCCTTTGGCTGGCATTCATGAGGAGGTATTGTGGGGTTTTTTTTCTGGTGTTTGTGCCCTAGGGTCCTAATTCTTGACCAGCTCCTTTTGCTGGATGCTATGCAATCACTTCTTTCTCACCCTGCAATCAGGGTGTTTTTTTAAGGGAACTGGAAGAAGCCATAGAGTATTATTTTCATTTGGGAACTGCAACTGAAAATAGAAAGTGCTTTGCTCTGGTGGTCAGTCCAGTGTCAGGTGTGTCCAGCTGTAAGCAAGTTGCTGCAGGCTGCATGAAAGAGAAAAGGAGAGAGAATAATCATGGGGGAATGAGAGCTGAGATGCTCTGAAGATCTGGTATCAACAGTCAGGAGTATGGGGGGACACTTTGGGCTCTGCAGGCACAAAAGAGGAGAAGAGGAAATAAATGGCCTGACAGAGAAAAAAGGGCAGTGGATTAATAAGTTACACAAATAGGACTGCCATCACTCCTGCTCTTGGTTTTATTCCTCTCAGCTCTAAGATAGTGATTTAAAAAGAAAATGTATGCCAAGATTGTGTGTGTGGAACATACATAAAATCCCAAGCGTTTGGTTAGGAAACTTCTTGTTTCTATCAAGAATATTCTTTCTCTCTGTGCAAATGTATATGCTCTGGGCAAATCCCCTTTAAGTTGTTCTGTGGTGAAAGCCCTTGAATACTGGTGGTTGAAGGAGAACATATTTTATTTTCACACTGGAATTTCTAATTGTATGGGGAAAAACTTCACATTTCCACCCACTTCTGAAGCAAGGAAGCGTTACATTCTTCTGCTTTGCTTCCTATTAACAGAGTTTCCAGAGGTGCTGAGCTCCTGCAGTTCCCACTGACGTGAGCAGGGCAAAGCAACCTTGGAAACTAGATGTGAGAGCTCTCCAGACAGAGCTTTTCTTGCAATCCCAGTGCATCCTGCAAGATCCCAGATGTGGGATGTGGTATGTTTGATGCATGTCAGTTTGCCTTAGGAGTCTCACCTGCTTTATAGCCCTGTATGGTGGGATGCTCAAACCAGTGAGTCACTGGGCAGATGATGGGGGCCTGATCTGAGTACTATTACTTTCGGGTGGTGGTTGTCTCCCTTTGATTGCTGGGCATGAATCTCCTGTAGGTTTCAGGCAGAGGTAAATACGTCAGTGAGACCCTGGCTGTGGAGTCAGAGTGAGTGTCTGAGGCACTGCCTGGGTATTTGTCCCCAGTCCTGTTGATGTGGCAGGGTGCAAAGGACTAGTTAATCAAACTGCAGAGATTAGGTGCCACCTGGCCATTTTTCAGTTGTCACCTGGTGATCAGACAGAGCAGCTGCTCCGACAGCCCCAAGCACTCAGCCTCTGGTGTTTGACAGTGAATTAAACAGCAGGACCATACTTTGTGCTCCTTTGCTCTTACAAATTGGGACTGAGTCCTCAAAGCAACCATTTACCTGTGTGGGGGAGGAGGAAGAACAGGGATTGTAAAATAAAATGAAACAGACCATTCAAGTAATTTAATTCTTAAATCTTGTCTCCCTTGGGCTAATCTCCTCCATGCCATTCTTTGCTCAGGTCAACTGCTTTTAATTAGCAAGCTTCATTGATCAGGGCAGGAGTGGGAGCTGGTGGGTTGCTGTCCAGGTCTTTTTAATTAGAGGCTTTTCTTCCTTGCTGGAGGATGGTATTACCCAGAGAGGAACCTGGCAAGAAGGCCTGCAATTGTTTGAAGAAGGCTGACCTACGATCGCCTTCACTGCATCTCTCCTGACAGTGTCAGGGGTTAGCGAATTTTCAAGTGGAGAAAGAGGGAGGGAAAGGAACCAAGTCTGAAAGCAGGTTGTGGTAGCACTGAGAATTGCTGTAGAGATAGTTGCAGGCAGGAGTGTGGGAGTGTGTTTTTTGTCCTTCCTAGGGAAAGGCAGAAAAACCAAAGGTCATTGCAGACACCTCCATTCTCCCCAGCATCTTCAGCCTGCTTTCTCAAATGTTGCTGCCCAGCAACAGGAGCAGTGGAGCACCTTGGTGGGAAGGAGAGTGAAGAATACTTGCTCCCTGCCTTGGAGAGGAATGCCCTGCAGTCTAACAAGGCAGAGGCTACTATTCCCTCTTACAGTGATTTTCTGGGGCATTAATAGCAGTTGTTTTTTTTTTTTCTTTTTTGCCCTCTTACATCTTAGGGATGGGGCTCACCATGTAACTGTGGCTTCGGGCAGGGGTGGTGGTGGTGTTGCTGACAGCCTTCTCTAGCTGGTGTCCCCTTAGGGGGATAAGGCTGAAAGTGAACCCCTAAAGCCTTCCATGCTCCTGAAGGATGACACTTTACTCCTCTTTCCTGTAAACGGAAAACAACTATATACCTGATATTAATCCTTCTTTACTCCATTACCAGGAGTGATAATTTCTATTAAGCATAGATGACCACACTTCAAGGATGTGGATGCACCTGCATCTCTGTTCTCTTCCAGGTCCCCCTGTGGTACAGTTGTCCTGCATTTTGGATGAATTCTGGCTGTGTGGTGACTGTAGATGCAAATCTATGGGCTGTCATGGTGTGGTTGCTGGGTGATAATGCTCTTGGCCTCTGGGCCTCTGCAAGTCATGGTTAAGGAAAATACATCTAATATTAATTAATTAGCACAAATTTGCTATTTTATGTATTTGATCAACTCAGCCATGAAAATTCTGAAATGCAGTTAAATCAAACAGAAAGGGAAGTGGCTTTGTATTAAACCATTGAATTAATATAATTATCTTATTGATTAAATCATCAAATCAACCTACAGCTCCTTTATCTGCTTTACTTGGCCATTTGGGAAAGCATCAGCTCTCAATCCCTGAAACACCATTCTCAGTGCCTTTATATTCCAGTCAGACAGCTGATCTGCAGGTGATCTCCAGCTGAATGTTCCCTGGAGAGCAAAGCTATGATGTCCATCACAGCTGTCAACCAAAATTATATGTATTTGAGCAAGAGGTGATCTCTTGTATACCCACTCTTACTGTGAATCATAGAATGGTCTGCTTTTCAAGGCACCTTAAAGATCGTCTAGTTTGTTACATTTCCAACTCCAGGGGTGGAAATGCTGGTGAGTCGTGACTTTTAGGGTTCCACATGCCACGGGAACACAGGCACCTGTCTTGCAGGCCAAGGGCTATTTCAGGGGCTGCTTTTGGAGCTGGGGAGGTGGGCTTGAAATGTCTTATCTAATACTTTGTGTGGCTCTTTCTTGCAATGGGTTTCCTGTTCTTGCATCTTGAGGGAAAATTGTGTGAGTGGAAAGATATTGGTATTGTTATTAATAAATACTAATGTGGGCTAGCTTAGTGAGATCTCCCCACAGGACTGATGTTCTGCTGCAAGTAATTTTAGCCAGTGGGTTTAGTTGCTCAGCTATTTAATGTGTCACACTGGTTTCCTGGCTGGAGGTTGCTGTCTTAGACCTGTCAACTACGAGACCTTGCTAATGGCCCTAATTCTTGGTGGCTCACCAGAAGCGTGAGAGGAAACAGCAATGTCATAAAGAAGGCATGTCAGGGAGAGCCTGGCAGCTGCAATGTGAAGCTGTAAAATGTGGGCTTGAGTTTAAATCAGGGTCAGCTTCCCATTGGAATAATCCAAGTTTTAACCAGGCAGCCAGCCAAGAGCTGGCAGTGATCACTCAGAGCCATTATGATCTGTGAGCCCATTTCTGTTGACCCTGCAGGACTCCTAACTTGAAAACATTAAAAACTTGACACAATTTGGTCCTAAAATTATCATTGAGCCCCTCAAAGTTTTATCTTCCATAGGCATGTGCAAGAGCCAGTTGCTGTCTCTGCAAGCAGATAAGTTTAATTTGGTTTTAGGCTTTGAAGCAATGCTGAGCTTTGTGTAGGAGTCGGACAAAAGGTTGGGTCTTTTGAGAAAGTCCCTGCTTTGGGCTCTGTTTCCTAGTCCCAGTCTGTGACTGTCTCAGTGGTCCTGCAGCCACCTCATTGCTGATAAGCAATACCATTTCATCCTTAATCATTCCAGCTGACAGCAGCGAGGATGACTCATCCACAACACTGTTGTTGGAGTGTGAGTTTAGCCCCTGATTGTGCTGTGAGGAGAGAACAAGCAGGAAGGGTTCCCGAGGAGGCTGCATTGTTCCTGCCAGCTCAGGGCTGCTGGCAGGGGGCTCAGGCACTGACAGTATTGCTGGGCTCTCTGAAATCTCACTCCTAACATGCCTCAGTAGGGGGTGAAAGGGTAAAAAAAGAAAAATAAAAAAAAAGGGACACAATCCAGGTTTGGCTTTGTGCTGTGCTCAAACTTCTCCATGGTTCCTCCTTCTCCAGGAAACAGTCACTCTGCAGGTAAGGCGTGAAATACATCCACTGAAGAAATTGAAAGAGACTGTCTCAGTAGGGGAGGGATTCGAATTCTGTCAGATTTGGGGGGGGAGGTTTCCAGCCTTCCTTGGATGCAGATTTCCCAGGGGTGATGCTTTTCGTCCTGCATGTGATTTTTGCTTTTGGCAAGCTGCCCTTTGGTGCTGCGTGTTGCTTGAGATGAAAGGCTGGAGAAAAGCATGTTCTTAACACTTAGGAAACCAGCTGTGTTGTCAGATTCACCTTGAAATACTGATGAACAGCTTTGCAGGGGCCAACCCTTGTGCTACCCTGCCTTGTCCGGGCTGCTGCCTCGGCTGTGATCCATAGATGTGAGGAAGACCATGGCCTCTCTTTCTGGTGGAGACAGCAGCAGAAGAGATCAGTTGATTGAGGACACAAAGAATGAATGGTTTGGTTCTAGCTTGTTTCTGGAAGTCTGGTTCAGCCTTTGGGCTTGCACCCTGTGCTGATATCCTCACTGTGATGTGGCAGTCCTACCTGGGCAGTCCCTGAGCAACACCATTTCTCCTGGTTCCCTTCTGGAGAACTGTCACGTTCACCCATCAGTGTCAACTGATGGGACCTTCCTTTTATTGTCAGGATTTGCTTTCCTCTGATAATGTTGAGATATGGGAGCTTCACGTTGGGGAGATACTTTCAAGTGGTTGCAATTAATAGTTTCTGGGTGGATGGGAATAGCTGAAGAAACATCACTTGGGAATGTGTGCAGGTCAGGCACTGAGGGCATCCTTGGCCTGGCATTAAAGTCAACATTTCTGGCTGTGAACAGCGAAGTGATGATGGGTTGTTGTTACAAGTATCTGCAGTGCAAGGGAGACCCTTCTGCTGGAGAAGGTCTCTCTGTAGCAGGTGTGTGTGATCTGATGGTGCCTGGTGTGATCCATACAGTCAGTCTGGTATCAGTGCTCTGATTTATAACCCTTCCAGTGCTATGGTACCTCCACTGCAGTGTCAGACACCTCACCTCCCCTTCTCCAATGCCTTGCTTGCTTTGTGCTGGTAAATTTTAGGAGCAGCTCCTGTAGACTTGTTTAAGGTCAAATGCCTTCTCTTTTTTCTCTTCCTCCTTCCTTCCTTCCAGTATGCCTGAGCAGTGTGCACCTGACAGGTTGATGTGCTGCAGGACGATCTGTCTGTTCCCTGTTGGACATCACAATCCTTTTCCCTCTTTGCTTCCATCAGCCAGTCAAGGTTTGTGACAGGGGAATGTCCTGACTGCTGGACTGCGTTGGTGTTTGAGCATCACTGAGCTATGCATGAGTGGCAGGTAGGAGAGTGCCCCAAGTGCTTGATGCCTTCGTTTTCCCTGCTTGTCCAAATGTGGCTTTTCAGGAGGATGCAATGGGGCTTTGCTCCCCTTCCTCATCTGTATTCCCTCACTTGAAAGTAGATGCTCCAGCACAGGATTTGGTGTCAGTGCTGGCACAGCTCATGATGCTGCACATGGTAGCAATTCCAAACTGTTCCAGCCCTGCAGCATCTCCCTCCTCTTTCCCTTCCTTGCCCTCCTTGGGCTGCCCGAGTCTGCACAGGGCCATGGCCATTCACTCTGTGAACAACTCTGAGTCTGGACTGCTCTTTTTTGGCAGAACAACAGTCTGTGCTTAGGTCAGCTGTAAATTTAATCGAGCAGCACAAAGGATTTAGTGCACCTTGTGGATAAAAATTGCCTTGGGCTGGACAAAAGAAACACACATGCCATTCCCTTCCTCTCTTCCTGTGATGGCTTAGGCTGTGGTTGTTCTTTTTCCCTTTTGTCTCCCACTCCATGACATACAACGCAGATGTTATTTGCATCTTGGTGTGTCTCAAAACACTATTCTTACCTAGCAATGATGAATTCAGTGTATGCAGCATAGAACTGTGATTTCCCTGGGGGTCCTTTGTAGTAATAATTTCTGTAAATAAAGGCTGGAATCAGGATCTCTGTTGTAATAGGATTTTGTTTGTGCAAGGGCTGGTAGCCATGTTCCCCTGATGCTGCCCTGTATTAGGACTGTAGACTTTATGACAGCTTTGTGTGTAGGATGGGAAGGGTGGGCTGGCACGGAACACCCCTGAAGGGAGGGAGAGGCATAGGACTCACCTATGGGAAGTGTTGGGAAGTTTGTAGGCCAGGAGCACAGTGCTGATGGGCACCTCCACTGTCTCTTGAACTGCTGGATCTCACCAGACTGGTTTGTGTTCCTGACAGAGGGCTGGCTTTCTGCAAAGACCCCGTGGCCAAGGTAAAGTCTCCATCCTGTGTAAGGTGCCAAAGCCTGTGAGTCTTGGAGGAGAAGGAAGAGCCAGAGAGGTCTGAACAGGCTCCAGCAGCTCCTGCTGCTGCTGTGAGTGCATTGATCTGTGTGGAGGAAAGCTGCAACCTCTTCATTTGTCTCTGGACTCGCAGGTCTTGCGATTCTGTGAGCCGGTGACTGCGGTGACCCGCATCCTGAGGCAGCTGCCTTTCCGAGCAGCTCACCTCTCTAAAACACACACCACTGCTGAGAGAGCAATTTGTCAGCTCCCTCGAATGAAGGGTGCATGAAAACGGTGCCTTTAATTATGCCTGCCTGGGAGAGAGGTGAGCTAGGAGCGTGTGCGATCGCAAGCCCTGGGGGCTGTTAGATTTTTTTCTCACCTGTTCTATCAGTAAGAAGCACAGGGGGGAAGCACATTTGCGTTTACACATTCACTCTGCTACCCCTGCGGGGTGCAGTAACTCTTCCTGTGCTGGTGAAGGGGTGCTGATGGGAAGTTCTCTTCAGTGGGAAGACTGGTGGCTGTGCTGGAAGTGATGGGGGCCTTCATGCCTGGCTGCTGCAGCACTGCAGAGCATCCTCTCTGCAGGATCCTGAGCAGCTGTGGGTGAATGCAGCACATTTGAACATACCCACCTCAGACACGTTGGTAAATTAAGATTTCTATTCTTGTGCTGGCTGTATCTCATCCTGAATTGGTCCTGTACCCAGGTTAGGTGGGCTCAGTACCACCTAGTGATGTGGAGCTGAACTGTAGCTCTACAGCACTATGGAGGTGAGAGGCTTTTCCTCAGGCAATGATGGCAAAGGATGCGTGCCAAGTTCGGTGTCAGCAGCAGAGAGTTGTGCTGTTCTCAAAAAATAACCAGGTGCCAGAACTGTTTGTCACGTGAAAAGGTGTGCTGGCAGTTCATCCCTCCCTGGCATCACCTGGGAGGCTCAAGTGAGCTCTGACAAAGCCTGCACACCATTCACAGTGTAATTAGCACCACAAGTCTTGCTAATTGCTGAGGTTTTTTTTCCCTTCCCCCTCCCTTTTTCCAGCACAAAATATCTCTAGTTATCTTGGGTTAACATCATGGTAGACAGTGTGCTAAGCCTGGATGCTCCTTCTGAGGGCTGGTGTCAGGAATAATTACTGCCACAGTAAGCTGATCAGCCCTTCCTTATTAGCTGCTGTTGTTGTTACTCGACATTGATTAGTAATTTGTAGCTGCCAGTGCTTTCCTCTGCCCTCAAAGCCGAGGGTTTGCTGGTGCTGCCCTGCTGTTCTGCCAAGGACAAATGAACATTCTTCCCCCCCTTGCCACCCACCCCGGAACTTCCCTGTCTAGAGCATGAGAGCAGCAGCAGCCCTGTCTGAATGCTGACTTTGCAGCTGAAAATTGCTGAGGGTCCCAACTGGCTGCAGTGGTGGAAGATCTTGTGGTGAGTGACCCAGTGGTGGGACAATGTTTGTAATTTCAGGCTGAGAGCTTTGCAGTGATGCCCTCAAGTCCTGCATCCTCCTGCTGGTTGGAGAGGTCAGTGGAGATGCCACCATAAATATCAAATCGCTCCAGAGAGATCTGTGATGTTTGTAGGTTGCTGCTCACATGTGTTCATGTCTGAGCTGGGGAGCAGTGGTGAAGGCAGGTTTAGGAGGGGAATGAGGAGAAAACACACCTGTAGCCTCTATCCTTTGTGAGATATTCAGTTTGTTTTGAACTAATGCCACTTGGCAACTTGAAACTGCAAATGCTGGGAAAAGGGGAGCTTCTCAACCAAGACCTGGGGTCAGGGGTCCTTGCTCACAGTGCTGACTCCCTCTATGGTTGGGTCTGTCTCTTATGTCTTTCAGCTGTTCCTGTCTCGCTCTGAGAGCCACGTGCCATCACTCGTTTGTCTGACCTGCTGGTCTGTGGACCAGCTGTGCCTGTCAAAGCCAGGTCAGAGAGCAGAAGGCAAGCTTGCAAGCCTGTGCTGGGATGGAGAGGGAAGTTTGGGGAAAGGAATAAAGGAATGCAAGTGCCTTTTATGTGATCTCTGTCTCTTGTGTCAGCATATTGCTGGCTCACATATTGTCTCGGGACCTCAGCAGCAAATCTTGTGAGCGTTTTGGCTTGTCCAACGTGGCCCCTTGCAGAGTGACATCCCAGGAGATGCTCTCCCATCAGACACCTACATGCAAACAGTAATCTACCCTGGGCAAGCCCTCTGTGGAGGGGCCATGGAGCAAGCCTTGGGCTGGCATGGAGCAGAGCAGGATGCCCATCCATCTCTGCCCGCCGTGCCGCCGGCGCTGGGAGGCGGTGTGTGCCATGGCCGTCCGTCTGACACGGCAGATATAAATCATGCATGGGCAGCAGAGACGGCGGGGAACGCGCCTCCTCTCACCCCTACTCTGACTAGCATCGCTGTGATGCCAGGGGGGTGGCAGGGGGCAAAGCTTGATGTCACTTCTTGGCACTCTAAGAAGACGTTATTCAAAGAGACGGTGACCTCTCCTGGCACGCCGAGCGCTGCCGGGGACCTCCAGCCCCGCGTCTGCGGCAAATCGAATGATGTGCTGTGGGAGAGGAGGGCTGGCACTCAGACATCCATCACCAGCCTGCTGACCGTGGAGGAGAGGAAGAGAGCTGCCAAGAAGCCTCCCCTCCATCAGCCCTCGGAGGCGCCGGTAGCTTAAATCCTGGGGTGTCCTCTTACTCATCCATTAGTGGACACTAACCACAGCTCCCTGGGCAAGCACCTTAATGGCTGCCTCATCTGGACAAGCCCTAATTAAGACTGAGGAGTGGTTTCTTTTCAAAACCTGTGCTCAAGTGTGTTTTTCTAGTTTCTCACCTTCCCAGATGAGATTTCCAGCGCTCAGGCTAGGTGATTTTTCTTTTCTTTAGTAGTTCCAGTGATTCACCAGTTTAAAAACGTGAGAGGACTGCAGGACACCCGATCAGGCTTCCTTTCTGATCACACATTCAGGGGATTTTATTATCTTTTCTTTTCCTCTCCAGAGAGCTCAAGCTCTGAGGTAGCTCAGGTAGAAACCTGCAAACCACAGAAATTAATCTTTGCTGACAAAAGCTTTCTGACTAAGCACTGGTCTGGGTTTGAGGATGTGCTTGATGCTCCCAGGTGAGCTTGCAAAGGTGGAGGGAGCACTGGTGTGTCCCACCACTGCGGCATGGACCACAATAGGGTGTGCACACCCTGTGGGGCAGAGTTAGGGGATCCAGCCCGCTCTGTATGTGACAGTGACTGTGTCATGCCACTGCTGGGCTTCCTGGAGGGTGAGACCAGTGAAGTGCTAGAGATCTGCATCTTGCCTGCAGAATGCTGTGTAGGGCTGAGAGGTTTCTTCATCTTGGAGGCTCCAGCTCCTGTTCTTCGCTGGTACAATCCAGTCTGCACTAGTGACTTCAATGGGCCAGCCTTAGTTTACCTAACATGAGGATATTACTTTTGACCTCAGCTGAATTCCCTGGCTCGTCCTCTCCCCTGTGATCTCCCCAGCTTCTTGTCCAGCTTGCCCCTGCTGTGCAGCCACCATCTCAGCCACGGGAGCAATGCTGAGCCTTGGCTGCTGATTCATGTACCATTGGAATAGGTAGAGGCTGCCGTGCTCTCCCCTTTCCTGGTGCTTTGGAGTAGGTGTGGTTTCTGCAGTACTGAACACCCCAGTGGAGGACACTGCAGGCAAGCCTGCAAGTGTCCCATGTGTTCATTGCCTGAATTGTGTTCCTCTGTGGAGGACCTGCCTCCCTCTGATGAGGAGGTGCTGCTGATGTGCGACTCTGGTCTTGTGTGGTAGAGGCAGCAGCATGTGAGAGGCTGTTAACTCAGAGGGCAGCATGGGACAAAAAACGCTGTGGAGAATGTGTCTGCTGTGGAGTATGGGCCTGCTTTGAAGTGGCATCTGCTGGGATCTGAGCCTGCCGTTACAGAGGACTTTGGGTTGGCACTTTCTTGTGTGCACAAAGAGTTTAAGATGCTTGGCTGAGCCAGGTGCTTTCACAGCTATTTCCATTTCACAGGCACTGCAGTGATGCTGCATTGGTGTCTCCCCACAGGACAGTTCAGTCCCCTCAGGATGGTCTGCCCAAGGGTGTAAAGAAGCTTCCCCAGCTCACATCTCTCCAAGTGGGTTGCTGAAGGTAAGACAAGCTTTCAAACATCCCAAAGCAGAAGGAACAATTGTTACCCAAGCTCTGGCCAAGTTCTCCTAAGGAGAAAAGAAAGACCCAAGTGTTGCAACGTCCCTTAAAGCTCTCTGAGCAATGATGACTGAAATCTCCAGGAATCCGCCCATGCTGCGCTCCCAAACCTCAAGTTCCCCGTCCCTTCTGACAGCTCTCTTCCTCACAGGTGCCTGGGGAGTATGGAAATTCCTCCCCGGTTTTCCCAACCCCTTTCCCAGGCCAGGCACTGGGCCCCTAGATGGCAGTGTTTCTGTTCAGGAGCCCCGCAGCCGCTTCCCAGGCCAGCTCCATGGATCCCTTTCGTGCCGGGCTTTGGAGAAGCTCCGAGATTAACGCTGGGCTGAAGTGGGCAGCTTAGTACCCCGCTGCCTCTTATCGCTTCCTCGGTGAAAGTGGCTTGAATTGTGTGACCTTAGGGGACCAGCGGCTTTAGCAGGCTGGACAGAAGTTTCTGGCTGTCCTTCCCTGCCACGGGATGGAATTGGCTCAGGGTTGAGTGCTCGGACAATTGCCCGTTGGTCAGGGAGGGAGCAGAGATTTTGGAGCTGGTGGGTGTCCCTCGCTGTGGCAAAGCTCGGCTAGTTTTCTGTGTGTGCTTGAGGATGCAGACAAGGGCTCTGCTCTTCCCAGTGTGTGTGGAGGCTGCCTATGTGGGACTAGGGCCTTGTCTTTGGCTAGAGGAGAGCTGGGAGCTTAGAGAAGGAAAATGTTGCTGGAGACAGGACTGTAATTGCTCCTGCACACTTGGAACTGTCACTTGCTGTCACCTCCTCCCTGTACCTGGCTCTGCTCACTGCCTGAGTGATGGGGATCCTGGGCTCAGTACCCTCCTCCTTTCCCAGGGCTTCTGCTGTGATGCTGGATGGAGACCACACCTAAGAGGCTGTGCCCCTGTTCATCTTCTCTCCTGGATGCCAATGTGACAGATACTTTCTTTGTCCATATAAGTGTCAAGGGAGAAAGACGAAGGGAGCCTGAAGGCTGCTGTTCCCTCACTGGCTGCACTTGGTGGCTTTGCTTCAAGCTTGGGGCTGATTTCACTTCGCTTCTGACTTTGTTTTATCATGGACTCAACCCCTTTGGGGTCAAGAAGAGGAGAGGAAGACTCAGAAAGCCAGGGATGTGTTCCTGCCCCTGGGAGCTGTGAAATGGAGCACATGTAGACTGGGATTCTATAACTCTTTCCTATCACAGCCCTTCTGGAAGCTGGCAACAAAATTCAGCCCCTTGCCAAGGCCCCCAGAGTGCTGAGAGGGAGGAAGGCAACCTCCATATTCAGCAAAGGTCTGGGCCATTTGTACTTGTTGTGGCTCCTTGGGGTTTTATGAATCTAAGTGTACCCTCATCTTGGGAGAACTGGGTTTGCTCTGTGGACCAGAAATAGAGGCTAGACCCAGATCTTGCTTGAGCTTGGCTGGTGTGGTGACAACAGCTGACCTGGGATCTGGGGCAGTCTCTTCAGCCAATTCCTACCACTTCCACTGAGGGAAGTGTTGAGATGGGTGTGAGAGCATTTCCTTCCTGTATTGGCAAGGATGGGAGGAGCAAGCCCTGCTCCTGAAGATCTCCTCTTGTACTCCATCCCCTCCCTCTCCCCTCTGCCTGCCTGGCCTGGCTCTCCCAGCCTGGCCCCTTGCTGGGGATGCTCATGCTCCCCCTCAGGACTGTGGAGGAGCCTGGAGCTGCTCCTGAGCAGGGGAATGATGCTGGTGCTGCAAAGTGTGGAAGGGGTACTGGATTTCAGGGGCTGCAGGAGATGCTAGTCATTTCCCAGCTCTGCCACAGCAGAGCAGAAATCATTCCTATCTCCCTGTGCATCATTTCCCTCTGCATAAAACAGACAGTGATCCTTTTCTTGCCTCCTTGAGTTGATGCCAAAGGAGAGAGACTGGTTCCTCCTTGTTTTTCCCCCAACACAGATGATAATCCCTTTGGGGTTGGCGTGGTCATGTCTGCGCTTTCCAATCCCCCAGGAGACCTTGGGCCATGGCTTTGCAGGAGTGTGGCAGCAGAGATGAGCTGCCTGGCTGTCCCTCAGCCTCTCAAGGCCATGAGACAGCTCATTCCCAGCCTATGCAGGAGCTTTCTCTGCCAGTCCTGCACCTGCAGCCTGGGAAAATGGCTCCAGTCATGCTGCAGCGGGCATGGACAATTGATTATAAGTGGTCATAGATTACCTGGAGCAATGCTATTAAATTTAATACACTTCTCCACCGGCTCTTGGGGCTCAGCCTTGGGTTGTGTAACTGACATCTTGTTGCAAAGCATTTTGGGGACATTGCAAGGGGCGGGAGGCAAAGAGATTCAACTGCAAAAAGAGGGAGAAGAAGATGAGTTTGTGTTGAGATTTATTTCCTGCCCTATAATTGCCCAGAAAAGCTGTGTAAACCTTCTCTGTTTGTGGAACAAATACTGCAAGAGTTACTGCTCTGACCTTTTTTTTTCTTTTCCACTGGACAATTGTCTGTGCCCTTGCTATTCTGAAGCCTTGATATGCTGCTGGCAGATTTATGCCATGTTGAAACCCACTTCTTATTGCTTCAGAGTTGATTGGAAGAAAGGAAACTTGCTTGCTGAAAAAATAAACCCGCTAGCATGTGTCCTGCATGCCAAGCTGGGGTTGAAGTTTAGAAGTCCTCTTTTCCTTGTCAGCTCCTTGTCTCCTCTCACTGTGTCATCTCCGAAAGGTGAGGGACCAGCTCCAAAGAGGATCACCACTGGATTTAGGCAAGAGTGAGACACCAAATGAGCAACCCACACTGTGATGCAGCGAGGCCACTGCTTCCTCTCGAGGGAAGGGTTGTTCAGTGTCCAAGTCCTGCCCTGGCTTAACAAAAGCCTGTGGCAAATCCCCTTGTGAACACTCTCACATTGATTTGGCAGCTGCTAAATTTGGGGATAAATCCACCTTCCATGGCAGCAGTAGTAAATCAGATGAGGCATGTCCAGTGAGGGTTTGGAATCCACTGCAAAGCTGCATTCTGTTTGTGTGTGATTCAGAGCCTGCCTGTGCTGAAGAGGACTTGGTGCTAAAGCTCTCTAGAACAAACCTCGCAGTTTTAATCCTGTCCTGGGTGAGATCCCAGGTGAGATCTCAGTTAGTGCTTTTTGGAGACTTCATCACTCTGCAAGCCTCTGATATTGGTGCTTAGAGCCCCTTTTCCCTCTGTATCAGCACAGAACAGCCAACAGGGTTGTGTAGTGGCCAGACAGTCTAGAGAGACTGTACAACAAAGGCTACTTGGAGTCATCGATCCTCCCCTTGAATGCCACACAAGAGCAGATGCCACTTGCCAACCTCAGCTCCTTGTAAGTGTTGGGTGAGTTTGAGGTCTGTTGCTACTGGCTTTGTCCAGGCAGGACATTGGTTCTGTCTGTAAGTTTTATTGTGGGTAATATAAGATTCTTGTGGTAGCTGGTAAATGTCAGCCCTCATTAGGGCATACTTCAATAGGAAGTATGTCATCTCGGGGGTGTGTTTCTCCTTGTGTTGGAAGCTACTGGTGTTTCACTGAGTGTCTGAGTGGAGAATCAGGCCTGTATGTGCGTATGTCCCCGTGCACTTCCTCCTGCAGGTGACAGGAGAGCAGAGGGTGTGGGGTTTAATCCGTGTGTCTGTGTGGGCGGCTCTGCCGAGGCTCTTTGTCAGCTGGAATCCCAGCACAGGGCTCTGCGGCATCAGCCGTGCCTTCCTTTTTGCCTTCTGTCACATTTGGAAGGAGGGAAGATGTAGCTGAGTCTTGCAATAGTAGGTCAAAACATACTGCAGCACTACACATCAGAGTAAAAGCTTTCTCGTACAAACACATGGTTTTATTCATCCTGTTATTTTCTTTATCAAATGCTTACTTGCCTTTACAGAGCAGCTTTCAGCCCCAGGGGAAGAAGGTGTCTCTGGGAGGGAAGCTGGGCTAGTGACTGGAGTGGGTGACAGTTATGGGAAATGGGCAATCTGGACTTTTATTCCTGGTTCTGCTCTGGCTCCTGTCCTCCAGATCTTTGTGAAGAGCTAAAGGAATGGAGTGCAGGGGTTGTCACTGCATGTGTATGTGGCACAGAGTGTGGTGGCACCCCCAGAGCACCCTAGGCTCAGCAAGAAATGCCAGTCATGCTTGCTGGTTCTGGCTGGGGAGCAGTCTGGTTAGGGTACAGCCTGGTTAGGGTGCTGGAACGAGCTCTTTTATCCAGGCAAAGCTTTGCCTGGAATTCTTCAACGTCCAGACATGCAGACAGCTTATTTTTAAGGTCTCATTTGAAAGATGTCAGCTCCCCCTCCCTACTCTTCCCCAGGCAGCGAGAGCAGAAAACTAAATTTATCTGCATTGGGACAGAGAGAGCTGGAGTAAACCAGCCAGGCGCTGCTCCAGATCTGCTGGGTGGAACAACTGGCACAGAGCTGTCTGTCTGTCCGAGGCAGAGGTGCTGGGGTGCAGCTGATGCTGGGCTGACTGTGACACCTGCACAGCGTTTTTCATTCCTGTCCCTGGGGTTCAGAATTTGCTGGAAAGTTTGCCTTGTTGAGGTGATGTTTTATCAGTCTCTGAGTTAATATATTTCTTCTATAGGTGAGGCAAAGCAGCCCCTCTGCTTGTTGGGAGACAGATGAGGAACTACACTCCTGCCCTTGCTTCCCAAGACCTTGTGAGAATCCCAGGGTGGAAACAGTGCTGGAGAGGATCCTGGTGAAGCCCTTGTTGCTCAGGAACTTTTGAATATCCTGTAGGTAGTACATAGGAATGGGTACTGTGAAGGACTCAAATATGTTCAGTTTGAGGGTAGCTGCCCACAGGCCCCTTTTTAGTGTCATTCTTGTTTGGTGGAAGGGAACATAGGGCAGATGTTTGAATGGGTGTGTGCTGCACACTGCTGTGTGCCTGAGGTAAAGAAGAGACTCTTTACTGTGTTCCTTCCTGAGGCTGTCTGGGGCATGGGCAAATGGGGAATCAGTGGGATCTGTTTTTTCTTTTCCCCTTCCTAAAACTGGAGCATCCTTCTCTGTCAGGCTGCTGCTAATGAGTTAGTTAAACAGCATCTCCTTACTGGAAACTCTTTTCAGTCCAATTAAGATCTTGCAACATGTCAGTTGTGACAATAAAAGTGAATTAAGGCTCATTTCTTCTTTTTTACGATGTTTATTAGAAGATGGGAATGCTCATTTAGAGGAGCTAATCGTGGTTATTTATTTGTCAGTTGTACCAAGAAGCCCCTGCTCAGGCTAGAGACCCAGTGCTAGATGCTGTGTGTGTTCTTGGAAGGAGTGGGAGCCAGCTTTGGAGAACCATGCAGGAAGAGCCCAGCTGAGGTAGGGAGTGACCATTTAGCCCCAGCTGCAGGACTTGCTGCTGCTTGGAGAGCCACTGGAGTCAAAGAGGGAAAGAGGAGAATGCATAATTCATCTTCCCTCTCAAGCTACTTTGATTCAATGGCTTGGCCAAGACTTAAAGCAAGCTCTTCCAGGAGCTGGGCTGCTAGTGAAGATGCTTTCCAGCACATCTAACAGGGAAAAGGAGTTATTTTATTGCTGTGAGGAACCCAGGGAGGTGGATGTAATAGAAAAGGCCTGTAGAAAGGTTCATTGCTTCACCTTGTTTTCAAGAGGAGCTTGGCAGAAAGCAGGAAATCCAAGGACATGGAGGCACAGAGACTGAGAATTTGGCCAGGAAGGAAAAAGCCAAACTAATGATGCTCCCCTGCTGTCTGTCCTGCAGAGAACCAACAACAGTCAACCCTCAGTGCCTCTCCCTGTTAGGGTGACCCTGTGCCGGAGGAAGGGGGTAAAAGGGTCTGGTCTCCCTTGCCCTGAGTTTGCCATGTGGGGAGGGGCAGAATTTACTGAAGGCAAATGCACTGAGCACAATGAGACAAATTGTCCTGTGGGCTACTGCAGTCCCATGCTGGCATCAGTAGTGACTGAGCTGTGGGCTGCTGAGCTCTGTCCCTAGCCTGTGGTTTGGGATTCCAGATGTTTGTCTTCCAGTCTGTGCTCCTGCCTGCCTTGTGGGCTCCTTCCTCAGGACTTTTTGCTTTGTGCTCTTGTGCTTATGAGTGTCATCCACACCCTGGGTCCATCTTTGATTCCAGCCTCACATAAACGTGGGTTGGGGCTCTGAATGCTGGAGGACAGAAACTGAGGGCTTTGAAGATCATCCTGAATATGAGGATGGAGAAAGCTGAGGTGAATGAGGCTGCAGGATGTGCTGACTTGCTCCCAACTCCCTCGCCAGGATTCCCAGGCTGGGGTGAGCAGCAGCAGCCTGTGGGGAACTGAGACTTCCAGGCTGGGCTCCTGCTTGTGGCCACATGAGTACAATACACTGGGGCTCTTCCCCGTCCATGAACCCATCCTGCCGTGTTGTAGCAGGCAGAATCTCTGTCTGTATTGGTGTAAAAACATCCTTCTTCTTTCAGTCCTGCAGCTGTTGATGTTTTGAAGTTAAGAAAACATTTAAATGATTAAAAAAAACCCACCAACAACCCAGCCTTGGTTTATCAAGGGAACTTCTAATGAGGAGAAGGGGAGGAGGAACAGACACAGGAAGGGCAGCAGAGAATAACAGCCTGGCAGAGCACTTGTCATCTTGACAACACAGTGAGTTTCAAACTGGGCTCGCTCCTGACGTTTGCCTGAAGGTATATTTAACTAGTGCGGGAGACGCCGGAGCAGAAGTGTGCACCTTTGAGCCCAAGGAAGCCTCCACGGGGGTTAGCCGGGCTTGGGAAGGGGGGAGATGGGCTCCAAACGGGAAATGTGCTCCTTCCCTGCCTGCCTGTCTGTGTGTAGCCAGACTGCAAGGCTGTGCTCGCAGCTTGGTGAGAGAGGATGCTAATGAAGCGTGAACCGGCTGCGCTCAGTGGCGGCTCCTCGCTATCTGCCACTAGCCCACCTCTTCCTTTCATTCCTTCTCTATCTGCATGTTGTGTTTGACGAATGGAAATGCGAGCTTGCCTTTGAAGCAGGAGGGATGACAAACAAACAGATAGGATGAGAGCTCAAATTCTGCTTTCGCAGGGCTAGGCTAAATTGTCAGAGGGTACACAAAGCTTCTAGGAGAGATTTGCAGCCTTTGGGACTGATGGGAGACCCTGGATTTTGCAGGTTCAGTGAGGTGCAAAGAAGGGTCTTTCAGTGGCTCTGTACTGCGTCCAGAAATCTTTTACTGTAGTTTTTTGTCTTTTTTTTTTTTTCAAGCTCTGACTTGGAGTGCTTTGTGCTCCAGGGCTGCTGCTCCCCTGTATGGAGTTCCAAACCCCCAACCCTTCTTACTCCAGAACTTCCAAAGTGCACCCCCCACCTCCCTCAAACGCCTTTCAGCTCTCCCTGCTGCAGCAGGACCTGCTCCATCTCTCCTGTCCAGGTATTCCTGCCCTCTTCCCCACTGCCTTTGATTCTTACCTCCCCTTCTTTCCCTCAGTTTTCCCTGCTTTAGTCAGGCCTTTGCTCACTTTCTGTCTTGAGAAGCTGTGCTATGGGATTTCAGAAAGAAACATGAACTGTGTCTCCAGAAATCCTGACGTTGTGCCTACAGACCACAGGCTTGTGTTGAATCTGCATTACCTGCACGTGGGAGTGAACAGCATCATCTCCTCAAACATGCCTACAACCAAAATCATTGAATTGTTAAGGTTGGAAAAGACCTCTAAGATCATTGAGTGTGACTGCTAACCCAGCACTGCTGTGTTCACCTCGAAGCCATGTCTCCAAAACAGTCCAGACAGCCACAGGAGAGCAGGATGCTTTCTATCTGGTCCTGTGTTGTGAGAAGGTTTTGTGGCAGAGCTTAAGGCTCATACATTGACACTGGATGCTGCTGAAAAGATTTGATTGGTTTTTTCATAGTGAGCGACTTTTTGGCATTTCTGAGAAGCAAAGTCCCAACTAGGAGGCAGAACAAGCTGGGCATGTGAGATGGGAGTTGTGCCATGAGCCAGAGCATCTGCTGTATTGGAGGGTTTGAACTGTCCTGTTGCTTTCATCACATCCCCAGGCACCTCATGGCACCTCCCTGCCTGCAAAAACACATCTGGAAGGGTGCAAATGCCAATCTGTGTTTGTACTGGCCCTCTGTAACAAAGCCAGCCACATCCCAGCCCCAGCTGTACCAGGAAGAGATGGAAACACACTATTAGACACTGGAGTGGGGGCCCTGCCTGGGAGCCTTGCCTGGAAATGGTTGTCTGTGGCAGTATGGGGAATGGGCTAAAATCAGGGATGTTAGTCCATGCTCTCTCTTGCAGCTGTATGGTTTTATCTTCCTTTCTGGATTGGCTTTAGGATATGGGAAAATGTTGAGATTCTTCCCACAGCAGAGATTTGCTGAGGTCCTTACCTGGTACAAATCAATCAAGCTCTAACTCACAAAGCACCCTATGGGGACACAACTTCGATAGGAACCTTCCCTCTGAAGTTTGATGTGATTTCCTTTTCTTCCAGCCACACATTTTCCTCTTTTCATTGCAAAAAATAAAAGCTGTGACAAAGCCTGGCATAGCCCCAGAGCTGGTCCTCACCTCCCTTGTCCCAGCCTTCGTGCCCTCCATCAGAAAACTGTGAGTCATCACCTCTTGGCTCCACCAGCTTTGTAATGTTTTTTTTTTTCCTCCTCCTCATTCCCCCATCCCAGCTGGGGTGAAGAAGTGAGAAAGCAAATAGGAATAAATACCTCCAGCCATAAAAGTGAAATAAATCAATACCTCTTCTCTGAAGCCAGAGATGCTTAATAGGCAAGGATCACTGCCAGATTGTAAAAAATGTGTTTAGTGTGCGGCTGGGGCAAGTTTAACCCTTGGACATAAACAGCTGAGCAGCTTCTCTCACCTCTGAATTAAATAACTTTAACTGCAGAGGGCTGTGATTAATGGAGGCGCCTCTGCTTGGGATGCTGCAGGTATTTGATGCCTATGGATTGTCTGGGAGATTGGGATGGAGAAGTTGTTGCCAGGTCCTTTCTGCAGGCCCAGTGATGCTTTTTTTTCCATGAAAGTAGGACTCCGTTCACGGGTAAGGGAGCTCCTGGGCACTGGGCTGAGTTGGTGAGACTTCAGGTGCCTTTCCCAGGAATTAAGGACTTTTCCTTTGTCTGTGGTGGGAAAAGCAGAGGAGCAAAGCTTGGGTGAAGGCCTGAGACATTGATAGGACCTGAGGGAATGGCATGAATCTGTGTCAGGGGAAGTTTAGGCTAGATATTAGGAAAATGTTTGTCACCCAGAGGGTGGGTGGGCACTGGCTTCCCAGGGAAGTGGTCACAAACCCATGGCTGCTACAATTCAAGGAGCATTTGGACATGCTCCCTGAAGTCTGGCAGCCGTGGTGGGATTGTTGGGGATGTCCTGTGCAGGACCAGGAGCTGAACTTGATGATTCTTGTGGGTCCCTTCTAGCTCAGAATATTCTATGATTCACTAGGATGACAAGACACAGCCAAGACTGGAGTAACAGGGATTGTTGGAGGCCCCAGTGAGATGTTGGGAAACATTAGCCCTGTTGTCAGCTAGACTGGTGAGACCACATCAGGAACAATGGGGATACTGTGGCCAGTCTGTCTGAAGGCCAGTGAGGTCAGATGGGGGCAGGTCTAAAGGAGCCTGCAGAGAAATTCAAAATCACACAAGTCCTATCACACCCTGAGTTTGGCTTCACAAAATCAAGGCTAAGAGGTGATGCACTCTGGGAGAAGAACTGTTTAGAGTAAGCAAGTGTTGGCACAAGGACAGCTAGTTATGGGCTGTCCATGAGCTCAGGAGACTGGCACCAAGCAGAAATACAGTGATCCCTTCCAGCAGTCATGGAGCAGGGAAGCACTTGGACTGGTTTAAAGTGAAGCTGAGCAGGAGTGATTATTTGACTTAACTCCAGCACTGCTCAGAGGCTGGATGTAAGGATGTGGGCCTTCTTACAATTCTTATTTATGATGGTTTGTGTGCCTTTTGTTGGGGCTAAGGAGCTCAAAGATAGCCAAGGTATTTCAGGAGAGGATTAGGGTCAGTTTCCCACAAAGCCTTCGTGCACCTGGATAAGCTCTTTGTTCCCCTGGCACACACTCAGTTAAGTGCTGCCTGACACACATATGCTTTCCTGAATTGCTGAGGAGAGCCACATGATGGAAGTTAACTTGGTGTTGAGGAGCTGGAGGCATCTGACACAACTCTCAAAGCCAGCTGGTTGCCGTGCAAAAGGAAGACAGGGTCTGCTGAGGTGATCCTGGAAACACTTGGATTGTTTTGATGTTTATTTTCACGGGTAGAGGAAATTGCATCTCTTGTTAACATAAGCTTTGCCACAGGTGTGGGAGTTATTAAAGTAGCAGTGGAACAGGCTATTCCAAACATGCCCTGATTTTGCTTTTCTCCCATGGGGAGTATTGTCATTAGATGGGACAGAACAAACAATTGAGGTTGTGGTTGGCATAAAATAGGCAGGATTAGTCCCATCACTTGTGCCAGACTTTCGTTATGGGAAGCAACAGAGAAACCTGGGCCTTACACAGAAAAAAAAAAAAGGGCTTTGCTGACTTTTGGTGCATTGCTTCTACCTTGCTCTGCAGTCTGTCAGGCAGCTCCTACTCCTCCCCAACAGATTCTAGGTGTTCCAGTTTGGACCTGAAAGTCCTTGTAGTTATACCAGGTGACGTCAGAGGTAGCTCTCCACACCTAAATCCACTTAATTAAAGCCAGAAAAGATTTCCGAGATCAAGTCCAACCATTAACCCAGCACTGCAGCTTTTTTCAGTTTATCGATCCCTTCAAATATGAAGAAAGGCGGACAGTATTGCCTGTAAGAGTCTACTGCCCCCAGGACCCCAGGTGATGGGTGAGGTGATGATGTCCTGTGGACATCAAACATCTCTGTGGCTTTGTGTGCGTCATTCCTCGCTCACTCCTCCACCTCCAAACGCGGGAGAAAATCCTCTTGGTGGTGCCTGCAGAGTTGTCTGTGAAAGTCCAGCCATGGAAGAGCTGGTGAATTGTTTTTCTGCCCAAAGCAAAGAAAGTGCTCCTGGTGGGATAATCAATCTTCACAAGAGCTCCCCCAGCCAAAGGCAACCGCCCTGACTTTATGGAGTGTAGAGCACCTCCCCTGAAATGGCCACGAGTCTCCCTCGCATGCAGGAGCTCACCTGTGGGATGGTGAGTGTGTGTGTGTGTTTAAAGGTCGTAAAAGGCTCGGTGGAGGAAGGCTCTGGCCGTTACACGTGCTGACAGGAGAGCTCCCGGCGCTTCAGCTTCCTTGGCGTAAAATCACAGCGGCGGATAAATCCTGGAGAAATAAAACCAACCCAATCGAATTAGCCCAGAACCGTGTGCAGGAGGTGGGAAATGTTTTCACAGTGTTTTATCCTCTCTTGCGGGTACTGAATCATTGAGGGTAATTTTTCAGCTCGGTGCAGTTCAAACCAGCCAGGGCTCCTTGTTGGTTAATTCTAGTGAGGGGGAGAGGCCCCTCTGTTGGTCTGACAGTACCACGTTGCTCTTGTGTTCCCCAAAATGGGAAGGAAAGGCACTGGCAGTGGTTTTTTTGGGGTGCCCTTTTCCTTCCTCCTTGGACTTTCTGATGCTGTGCCTTGAGTTTGAGGGAAGGATGCTCCCTAATGTCAGCCAGCACTGGGCTGGGTGTGCTCTGCCTTGCTGGCTGCCCCGGGGCCGAAGCCATCACCCAGGCTGGGATTTCTCCTGAGGCTGGGAAGTAGCTGCCAGGCCGGCTCTGGGATGGGGGAAGGGAAAGACTTGGTTTCTTTCCGTATCTGAGGGTGGATTAAGTGGAGCGTTCCTTGTTAGCTAATTGAAACAGTCAAAATGTCAAATGAGGCATTTCAATAATAGTGATGTTAGGAGCTTTATGTTTTTATTTCCTTCTCTCTCTCCTTTGTATCGCGCCTTCAAGACATGGGGACCTAAGTCTGCTTTTACAGAAACCCTCTTAAAGAGGGGCTGCAGGGGGATGGGGCAAGGACTGAAACTGTTTTAATCCCCTCCAATTCCAACATTATTGTGTTTCAGCAAATATTTTGCAAAAGGATTTTCAGGCTGAACTTCAAACAGGCAAATTCCTCACTCCAGTGACTCGGGGAGCTTTGCAAATTTAGAAAAGAAAATGAAGATTGTTTTAGCTGACATTTAAACCTCTTCTCTTTTCCCAGCCTGTCAGGAAGCTTCATACACTTTGGGTCAGACGCTCTTTCCCTGAAGAAGAAAAGGATATTTATAGCTTGGTAGGACCTTAAAGGGGAAATCTCTAGGCTGCAGTACCTGTCAGATGAAGTTATGTATTGCCCCAATAGGAACAGTCAACCTGGAACCCACTAGAGGGAAGCAAAAAGATGATGGTCCATCCCTGGGCCACACAGGAGGGTCTAGCTCAGGTAATTTGGCCAGATTCCAGGAGGGTGAAGGTAGGTTTGGCTGGAGTGTGGTATTTTCCAGGTTTTCCTCATAGCTCACTGTGTTTTGTTGCCCTTCTGCATCTTGCAGAGTGTTGGCACACAGAGACATTCAAATGTGGTTTGGAACATTCCTGCTCCTTGGAGAGGTAGGAAAGGGATTGATGAGGGAGGCAAACCCATAGAAAGCCAGTTTATCACACATTTTGTTGCCCTTCTGCATCTTGCAGAGTGTTGGCACACAGAGACATTCAAATGTGGTTTGGAACATTCCTGCTCCTTGGAGAGGTAGGAAAGGGATTGATGAGGGAGGCAAACCCATAGAAAGCCAGTTTATCACACAGAAAGGCTGTGGCTTGCTTGCCTTGGTTGGTTGGAAGCTTCTGAGGGGCTGATGGAGCACCTGGCTGCAGGTCTTGGTTCCTCCTTGCTCCTCCAACCAGGGCTGAAGCCAGGCTGGCAATGCCAAGCAGGGAGCAGCTGTCTGGGCTGTGTGTGGAGCAATTTACTTCCAAGGATTAGAGTGATTAGGGTTTCTTAAGGTAAAGACAGTTTGCAAGGAAAAGCAGTATGCCTGGGGACAGCAGAGCTTTGCCACAACCTGCTCTTACCCACAGCTTGTTCTACACAAGGAGATTTTGTTGGCACATCACCTCTCCTCCAGAACTGGTCTGGAAGGAGGGGACTTCACCCTGTGGGGCTGGGGAGTGGGGATGAGGTTGTCTTCTGTGGCTGATGGGGCTGCACAGGAGCTTTTGGCATAAGCTTTTCTGCAACCCAACCCCTGGGGCTTGCTCTGAGGCCCCAGGTAGGACACCAAGGACATTTTGGTGTAGCCCAAGGTAGCTGGAGTCTGGATGAAGGTTGGTCAGTCTAATGTAGGTCTAAGGCTGTTATTTCTGTGTGGTATTGGCTTATTGAACTACAGTGTGGAAATCTCTGGTGAGCTTCAACTAGATCTGAGAGCATCTCCTAGGTCTAGGTAGTAGATCTAAGTGTTCTCCTTTTGGCTAGCATGGGGTGGGTGTTCTGCACTCTGTATTTTTCCCATGTCTCCCTAGATTTTAAGGGAAAGAAATCCAGGTGCAGTGTCTGGAGAGGGAACCACGATGTGTTCTGGCCAAGAGTCCTGGTTTAGCCATAGGGGTGTGGTGGCCCATTCTGCATGGAATGGGCATGCAGGTACCACCCAGAGCTGTGTGGGGTGCTGCAGGCAGGCTTTCCTTGTAGAAAAACCACCTGGGCTGATGGAATAACAAAACAGCTCTTAGAGACCACTCATCTCATGGAAGTGAGACCCAGAGGGATCTTCTGTGGAGCTTGCAGGTGACTCTCAGCTGGTGCTCTGCTCCTCTGGGCTCTGCAGGAGTGGGAGAGCCCAGGGCACTGTGCAGGATGTTCTGGGGGTTATCAGGTTGGATCTGGCCACACTGATGGTTCTGCTTCCATGTTCCTTGAGATACCAGCCCCAGCAGTTGAGTCCTGGAGCCAAACTGCCCAGGTGTTCATGATCCCAGAAAGGAAAGGAACAAATCTCTTACACACGGAGCTCTCCACCAGGGTTTTCCCACCTTCTGCCCACCCTGGTGGATGTTAACAAGCTAGTAGATCTAGACCTGCTGTGCCTTGATAGAAAGATTTATTTTTAGGGCCTTGATATTTAAAATGATCTGTTATAATTTCATGCTTAAATAACACTAAATAATGTTCCCTGTTTGCACAGTGTAATTGGAAGAGGCGAATAAACCAAACAAACCAGCTATGACTGAGCTTCCTTAGTATTTTCAGACTGAAATAAACAGCAAAAAACAAGGGCTTAGTCAATTTAACACTTTGGGGGTATTTTCTACTTGGCATTTCACTTTTTCATTTTCACAGACCAAGAAACATGAGAGTTCTAAAGAGCCAGTGGCTTCTTGCCAAAGAAAACTCAGTTGATCTTAGATTGCAAAAAAAGAAAAAAAAAATCAGAAGTGAACTTATTGTTTGTTTTTTAGGAACTGGCAGGGCTAATGACTCTGCAAGTGCCATGGGATTTTATGCAAGTGCAGAAAAGACTTAGAAAATATTCAGCGAGTTCATTTAGGCTCCTTTCATGCTTCTCAAATCCTGAGGTTTCTTTATTGCTTCTTTATGTCAATTTGGCACTGCTTGATTTCGCTGCCACCCTCAATGTTACTGCAATGGCATTGCTGTGCTCCATGTGGAACAGGTCCTGCACTGATCACATCCCATGTAACCTGCCTGGGCTTTTAGGGGATTGAATGAAAACAACTGTGGCCTTTGGCTGACCCTTTTTGAGGATAGGGAGTTCGGGCCAAGCTGCCATTCCCTGTGTACAAAGGTGTCGGCGTCATTATTTAGCCAAAGAGATTTTGTGATTAGTCATGAATCGGTTGTATTCCCTTCTGGAAAACTGCCATTGGAGAGGGAATATAGCCCTGCTGCTGCACATCAGCTCATCAGTGTGTCTTTATCTGGCAGGATCTCTCTTTGTCAGGGTTTAAGAAGTGTTAGGACTCTCAGGCTCATGTTGGGATTCTGTGCAGGGCCAGGAGCTGGACATGATGGTCCTTGTGGGTTGCTGTGATTTTATGATTCTCCTGTTAGAAGGGAGTGAGTCAGTTTTCCCTCTGTGTCCCAGTGCTGAGATGCCCCATGGAGCAATGCTCCTGCAGGCTCAGACTGTGGCAATGATCATGATGAGACTCCTCAGCAGCCCTGCATCCTCCTCCTGGTTCTTCCCTTTCCTTCCAGTACATTTTCCTCCCTCTGTCCCGCCTACCCTGGGGCGAGCAGGCTTCCCCCAGCGCCTCCCCTCCTTCCTGGCTGGTGAAATCCTTTTCCCTCTCCTCCTCCCTGCGCTCCGCACAAGCCTGGGCTCTGTTTGTGCCCACATTAGCATTTCTGCTGACTGCAAGGATCGGTTTAATTTCATGGGTGTCATTTCCTTCAAGAAATCTCTCTCTGAGCAGCAGCCCGACGAATGCCTGATAAAACATATTTTCCTACGGTAATGATTTTATGGACCCATAAGTCATGAATTTATTATGATCTCAGCCCCTGCTGCTGATTGCTGTAAAATGCAAAGTAATTAACAGTGAGCGGTAGCAGCTATTCCCACCTGGTAGCATGTTCTTGGGTACGCTGATGGCTTTGATTAAAGTAATGGCTAAAGTGTACAGCCCGGCTGTAAAATATTAGCATGATTAATGCAGTATCCTAAATAAGAAACAAAACTAATGGGCATGGTTTAAGGAATTAAATATATATATATATATATATATATATATATACACATTCCTCTCCCACCCTCTAGCTATTGTTCTGGCTCATTTATGCTTTCTTTTCTGTTAAATAATGTATAGGCTGGAGGACCGGGGGCCAGGCTACAGATGCATATTGCAGTTTCATAACATCTTAAGTGCTTGTGTTAATTTTTCACTCCTTCCTCCTCTTTCCCCTCAACCTGCCATCTCCCATCGTGTAGGGGGAGAAAGATAATCGAGTTTCCTGAACTTGGCCTGAAGTCAGATGTGATTTGATTTGGATTGCAGACAGCCTGGGGAAGTGGCTCCGAGACCACTTGGGGAGTTGGATGTGGTTTCTGGTCTCTCAGAAGAGGAACCCCGGCGCTGTGCTCACATTCCTGTGGCCGGGGGTGATCTCTGGGCTGTCTCAACAGCCGGGAGCCCAGAAGTTTCTTGCACATGAAGAACAACCACATCTGTCCAAAAAGCTGCAGTGCTTCTGCTGAGAAAAGAATACTCTTGCTTTTCTTTTTTCTGAGCAGCCTAAAAAAGGCAGTGACTTGATTTTAGTGGCAAGTAAGACCCAAGTCAGATTTCTCCCTGCCACCCTTCCCAAAACCATGATGAATTTGGTTTCTGGCATTTTCCAATGGGAAATTTTCCAATCAGAAATTACTTCGACTTGCGTGTGAGAAAAGGAAATATGCTCTTTTTTTAAGACCAGCACTTTGAAAATTTTATTTGGAAATGGAGAAAATATCTGATTGAGGGGAAGAAAATGGGAAAAAAACCCTTTCTGACCCATGTATTTTGATCAGCTCTTCTCTTCCTATTTCTAAAGATGTGTACACCAATGTCATCTAATTCCCTCTGATCAGCCTCTACCTTTTCAGGTCTATTGATCTGCTCTAGTTTATGAAGCTCCCAACTATTGGAAAGAAGAGTTTATAAATAACTACAGAGAAACGGGATTCTGTATCACAGGAGTTCCAGCTGTGCTGCTTTTGTTTATCACACAACACACTTTTTTTTGAGCTTTTCTTAACCAGGAGGTTGCAAAAGGAAGCTCAGCATGCCGATGTCACTGAGAACTGTTGTGTTGTATTGTACTGTACAAACGGTGTTTTCTCCCTCTTGGGATGGAAAGGTTTCTGTGTTTGTTTTTGTAGATAAGATAGAAACTCAGTAGTGGTTCTGCTAGTAAATACAAGTAGCCTCAAGCTCTGGGATGTGTCTTGTTGGTCCCTCCAGTAATTTGACAAAGTGCCCTTCCAGCAGCCTCCCGAAAAGTACAATATGAATAGTTTTGTTGGTCCCTCAGTATCTTGAATAGTGGGAAAGGTCACTTTGCTAGTGTTAGTGTGTTCAGTGGTGGTCAGTCTCAGGAATCAGATGTGTGTTACCAGGAGGGTGAGGGAAGTTCTCCCTCTAAAACTGCCACTTCTGGAATTGTGACTACCTTTTGGGGGGAAAGGTGTAGGAAACCTCAAAAAGGTAGAGTCTGTGATTTAAAGTACAGGGGAGCTTGGAGGCAAGGAGAGATTAATCGGATTGAGATGTGTTGTTTGAGTAGAGAGGCAGCTGGGAGAGGGGGAAGCCAAGTACAGTCCAGAGAGGAGTAGGAAGATTTGCTGTATCTTGTGATGTGGGTTACCCAGTGAATTCATTAAGTAAAAAGTTTAAAGAAAATGAAGGTAAGTCCATTCTCCTGACATGCATAATTACATATATATTCCATCATAACTTGCTGCTGTGGAGTCCAAAAGAAGAGAATGAATAGATGTGAAGCAGGACTAGATCATCATGGAAGGCAGATCCCTGGGGATGCTGAATGTAATCAAAGGGTTTGCAGCAAGAAGAGAGTCACAGATATCCTCATTTGCTTTCCCCCTCTTCCTCTTGGGAAGGCTGTGGCCACGTTCTTATGGCTGCTGTGGCCTCTTGTCTTGACACAGGGTCTCAGAGGCTGAGTGCTGGAGGATGTGGTTTGACTGACAGCACTTCCCTTCCTCAGGAATGGATGTCCCAGTCTTCTCCCACCACAGGAGACCTTGTGTGCTGGATGAAGAAGCACAGGGCAGGTGGTGAAGGAAGGGCAGTGATACTGGGCTACATCATGACTCCCACCAGGACCATCTGGCCTGGGGGGTGTGGAGGACACCACAAGCCCATGGGGCTGAGAAGTAAGAGCCAGGTGTGTGGATCTCCTGCCAGCCCTGAGCCATGACAGTGCCACAGCAAACCCTGGCCTGTGAGGGTGGTGTGTGGTGCCTGGGCAAGGGGGCTGGTCCTTTTCATCCCTCCTTTGGGCTCTGTTTGAGCCGTCTGCCGCAGTCAGGCTGCAGGGTCATATTTGGAAGGCTTTCTCAGCAGTGCACACATGTTAATGATGTTTGAGGAGTAGTTTCAGTGGGAGACCTGGGAGCCAGGCAGCTCTGCAAATCAGCCCATTAGTATTTTTAAAAGAAAACCTCCATCCTATAGGAACTGCTTTGGCCTCTGGAGACGTGCCAGAACTGTATCCCAGACTGCACCGCATCTGCTTCTATTAGATCTTTCCCTCTCTCCTTTTATCCACCCCTTTTCCTTCCCTCCTGCCTAGAGCTTTCTCTTGCTTTTCTATCCAAAACACACTTTAGCTGTTCCTTTGGAAGTTTGCATAAGGATAGGTCGGCGTTTACTTTTCCCCCTGCCATCTCCTTTCTCCTTTTGGAGCTAATCACCCCGGTGAAATTGAGCTGTAATTCAGTTGGCAGTGGTCAGATTGAGCTAAACATGTGTGCTCCAGCACATCCCCAGATTCTTGCATCAACAAAAATGAGCACAGACAGGCATAAAGCAAAGGAGAAATCGCATGGCCTTGTTTAAAACACACTCGTGCAGCGGCGTCAGCTACCTGAACAAAAGCTGCCTGTCTGCTTTTGGGAGGTGGGTGAAAGAGGAGGTTGTTTGGCTTGATGTGCACAGCAAGAAGGGGAGATGGTGCTTCCCCCCTCCTCCCCCTGCCATCTGCAGCCTGGTGGCAGGTAGAGGAGGTTTGGTTTGGTGGGGAGGATTTGTAGCTGCCGTGAGTCAGTCAGTGTGTCAGGGTAAATCAAGCCTGACGTCTTTAACATCTTCCCCACACGAAGAGGGAGGGGCGGGGGGAACGGAGGAAGCAATTGTAATTTTATGTCTATATCCTGCTCGACTAATCAAGGTGAGCAAGAGACTTGCCAGGCAGAGGTTTTCCTCTTGTTAGCTTGTTCATTCTTCTGCTTTGCCTTTCCCCTTCCTTTTCTGGACTACTAAAGCAATCTCCTCTGTAGGGAAAGAAAGATCCAGCTGATCAATGCTAGAGGCTTGTAGACAAATGGTTCTTGCTCCTCCAGACTGTCTCTTGTATTATATCTCTAATTAGGGAAATTAAAACTCAGGGAAAAACACATTTTGGCAGAGGTTTGACTACCTTTGACCCTGTATCCTGCCTCCTCACCCCTATTCATACCCTGAACTTACAGCTAGCCCTGATGGCAGTGCTGTAGTGCACCCTGCCCATCTCGGGAACACCTTGTTCAGGTTGGACAGGTCTACAGGTGAGCTATGGAAAGAAAGAATATCTGCATCATGAGAGGAAGGTAATTCCAGGGGATTTTTCAGCAGCAGCATGGCTTTAGAGTTGTGCTTGGTATGCCTCTTGTCTTGCCTCAGGCACGTGCTGCTGCAAAGCTTCCCTGTGCTTTGTACCTTGCTGCCAGCACAGGCTGCCTGCTCTAATCCCAGGTGGGCTAATTCCCTCTGGTGAGCAAGGAGAGGAAGGGAGGCAAATTAAATTCATGGATAGGTGCCCCCCTTCCATTGCCACAGTCCAGAGTATGGGTGTAACACATTAGGGGCATCCTGGTTTGAATACTGGGATTAACAGGATGCTCTACCTTTGGTTGGGAGCAATGATCCAGTAGCCTGGGATACCTGGTGGCAGTGAAAAAGCTTGTGCTCCAGGGGAACAGCTTGGCAGCTTCAGAGCTCCCTTCCAGCCCGTGGCATATGTTGTCCTGAAGGTGGGTGAGGTGGATCATGCACAGTCCTGAGCTGGAGCTGCTGAGCAGCATTAAGAGCTGCACGCTGGGTCCATGTGCTGTCAGGGCAGGGCAGCATCATTAAAATTCCTGGTGTGCACAGAAGTGGACTAAGTCATCAGCACAGGGCAGGGAGCCTCCGAGTTCTGAGTGCTCATGCTGATTTACACCAGCTGGGGAACTGGGCCAAATCTGTCTCGTTCAATGAATGATCATTCAATTTTTCTCTCTGCTATCAAGCCCTTAAACAAAAGCCAATTGAAATCAATGGGAGACTTTCATCATTTTCAGGGTTATAGGCCTAAAAAATTGGATGCTTGGGGAAAAAGCAGGCAGGGGAAGAGAAAGGGAAGAAGGAATAAATGCTTCTGTAACATTATGGCTTACAACAGAAACAGATGGAAGTGAGAAATGCTTTAGTTACGATTCTCTGGCAGCAACAATTCAGCAAAGCTGTACATGGAGATGTATACATTGAAGAGCATCCTTCCTTATGTAGACTGCTCTGTGAGTGCAAAGAGAGCCTGTCCCTCTGTGAATCCCATCCCTGCGTGTCCTATTTCTATATGTGATTAAGTTCTCTGCTCTTCCATTGCAGTTAAAGTTGTTATTAGTGGTAAGCACTTGCACAAGCTCCACAGCTGGCTGTTCTGCACACACAGAAATGCAGGAAGAAGTACTGCCTTCTGCTCCCAGAAACCAGCCTTTTTTTTTTTTTT
>VWZU01016823.1:456279-502759 GCA_013397095.1 Sterrhoptilus dennistouni | reverse complement strand
TTTTTTTTTTTTTTTTTTTTTGCAGTAGCTGGAAGAGGGGGAGGTTAATATCTCATCCAGCCTCTGGCTGTATTTTGATAAAATCCTTTGTCCAATGACTGCAAAGTATTTTGCACGTACAGCAGGATAAATCCCCTTCAGACAGGTATTATCTGGCCTATTTTTACAGCTGAGAATTTGCAGCCTTCGGAGCCATCCGAAGGCACTGCCTGCACCTTGTGATCTCCTCTGCAGAATGAATGTGTCAGGATGGGCGCTGTCAAACCCAGCCCCAGTTCCAACAGAGCCCTCCAGTGTGCCTGGGTACCGTTAGATCCTTCCTCCCTCAGCCTCCCCATCCCTATCACAGGTATGACAATCATCCCTTCCCCCGGGTAAACATTTCATTATGCGATGCTGCCGAGCACCTCGGAGGGGAGAAGACCTACAGATAAGTCTGCATTCTCATTTTGGCTGTATTTGTGTGCGTGTTTTCTGCTTTAACTGCTCTTCCCTTTCTTTGCCTGCTCATTAGTTCTGCCTGAGTGCAGGACCTCTCCAAAAAATGCAGTGTTGGCAGCGGGCATGAATTCTTAACGACTCCTGTCTCTAATGACAGAATCCAGGGCCAGGCAGTCAGTTTGCTTGCTGGGAGAAGGAGAGGCAGATGAGACTGTGGCTCTTCCCCTTGTCATGGGGGTGAGTTTGCAAAATCATGGGAGGATGTGCAAAATATGCTCAGGTCTTGGACTGCTTCTCATGCTGCAAGGAGAATTGCTTGAGATGGCAGATGGAAAGAGATGCCTCTCGGGCTGTGAAAGGTGTTGAATTTGTTTTTAAAGCTCACTCTGCTGTTCTACCCAAGCAATCAACAACAGATTTTGGCTTTTGAGCCAAAGCTGAAAATCTCGAGTCTGACTTGCCCAGTGCCCTTTTGTGCTGACCAACCTAATGCAGATGGAATGTATTAAATTGGTAAAGAAGCTCAAACAAAACAATACAACAATCAATTAACAGAAAAAAAACGCCAAGGGTTCAATTTTACTGAACAGGAGAAGGACTTTTCTTAATGGAGACATTAAAACTTATTTTTAGTAGTGTTTTTGTTGTCTTTCATTCCTATTCTGTCCTTGATTCAAAGTTTCCTTCACTTTTTTGCAGATGCAGCTTTTAACATGAGTTAGCTTTTCTTTCACAGACTCTTGTTTAAAGAAGAAGCAAGTCTCCACAAGTTAAAAGAGGTGGCAAGAGAAAGACAGGTGAATCCTGCCCGGGTGCCATTCTTTCTGTTTCACCTAATGTCAGGCATAAGAAGAAAAAACATTAAAAATCTTTGATTTTTGATTTTTAAAAGCCAAGCCAAGGAAAATTACAATTTTTCATACTGGTGATGAAATCCTAGGTTTTTAGTTTGGTGGATTTGTGCTGAAATGTCATTTGGTAGAACTGTTTTGTTTCTGATGAAATCTCAGTAGGCGCTGAGAAAATTTCAAGTTGATTGTGGGATGACCAATCCCTCTCGGAGTTCTGGTTATTTCTTTAGATTTGTCCTGATCTCTCCTTCCCACTTTCATCCTTGCTGATGCATTTTTCCTCTCCTATTCCTGTTGCACTGAAATTGCCAGCACCAAGACCATTAAAATGCCCATGAGGCATTTCCTTCCTGGATGGACTAGTTGGGTTAAGATCCAGAATCCCAGAGATGTCATCTTAGCCTGACTGAGTTGCCTCTATCTCACACACTGTTGCTGGAAAACTTTTCAATTTTCTGCTCAGAGTGCTTCTTCTATAAGGAAAGGCAGATTCTGGCACTGGGACATTCCATGTGGCCTGTGGAGGTTGCTCGGGTAGGCTGGATCTCAACCTGTGTTGTCTGCAGAGTTAATTCTGGCTTTGCAACAACTGAAGTTCAGCTCTCTTGCTGGTTTATTGTTCCTTGGTACCACAGATCTGTTCAATAAATAAGTAAATAAATAAAAATGGTGGGATTCATTTGGGGAATCTTCAGAACCATAGGTAAACCTTTGATTTGGAGGAAAGAGAAAGTTGGCAAATATCCTGTCCAGGGATTCTCTTTCCTCTCTCAGTCCCATCTGTGTCCATGGGCCCAGGGACATGAACTGGTGTTCACCTCGGTCTGACAGATGAGTGCACACTGAAACACCAGTGTCTTGCACCTCTGGCAATGGCTTTGGCAGAGTAATCTGAAAACCAAAGGATCTCTGGAGCTCCCCTCAGAGCTCTGTGGAAGCTTCTTCTGCATGAAGCCTATGCCATGACTTTGGAGATAAGACCTGGCCATCTCAAGACCAGAGTGTTCTGCAGAAATGTGGAGCCACCACCTTTTGTGGCATCCTGATGTTCTAGACCAGCTCTGGGATGAAATATCCAAAATCCATTTCTAATAAGATGTTTGGGAGTTTCATCTCCATGTCTTGCTGGCAGGAAATTCCCACCTTCTGTGTGTACCTCCATCCCCTCAAGCAGGAGTGTTGATTCCACAATCCTCTTGTTCTCGAGGGCAGGTTTTAAAATCCTGTCGTAATTATCCCCAAGCTTTGATTGGAGCCCACGCTCAGAAACACTATTTGCATCCAGGGAGGATCTGATTATAATTGCTGAAGAGAAGTTAGTTTGAGACTGATTCTGTGTCAGCTTGAAATTTCTTGATGATGCTCTTTGGGCATGAAAACTGTTCAGAGAAGGATGGTGGAAGGGACTTGGGGTGTCAGGCTTGGGGATGGAAATTGCTTTTTTCTTCAGAGAAGATGGATATAGTATGAATGCTGAGCTGGAGAAAGAGCAGAGCGGTAGAAACGGGAATTACCTGACTGGTCTTTGGGGCACCGCTGTCTTCTCCACCCTAAAGACTTGAGGAGGCGGCCTGTTTTCTTCAGGATGGCTGATTTAAATCACCCATTTTAATCATGATTTAAATCAACAAGCAGGAAATCTTGATTTAAAAACCACGTTTTAATCTTGTATTTTAAAGTTCATTTCCTAATGAAACGCGGTTTTTCATTGGTTGGCATAATTTGGTACTATTTTTGGCAAAGCAAAAGGGGACGCGACACCCATACATATTTATTGGTGTGACTGTAAAGCTCAATATATATCTGTTCTAACTTTTACATCTTTTTATTACATTGAAGGGATGGAAAGCATGTAATTTCTGATATAATAGCCATGGCTTTGTTTTTTTTTACACTTGTCTCAAGCTATATGAGGACAAAAATTAAAATGCAATTAAAAATGCATGAAGAAAGCAGTTTAAAAGTTTGTTGTTGGTATCGCAGAGGGCTGGAACGAGCCTCTGCAGATAGTCTGCTCCGTGTGTAGGCATTGAGGCAAGATCAATTACACCTTTCCCCTGCACACAGGTGTTTGTTTAACCTTTCCGTAGATGTCTCCAGTGAAAAATTCTGCAACTTCCCTGTATCTGTTCTAGGGAGAAAGTTTTTAATCTTTTTTTTTTTAGATGTCTAAACTTAAGCTCTCTTTGCTCCGAGTTAAATTATTTCTTCTTCTGCCACTGAACATAGAGAACAATCGACTGCTGTCTTAATAACCTGCAAGCTACTGGAAGATTGTTATGCCTCTGTGCCTTAGTCTTCTCCTTTTTTTTTCTAGGCTGAATGAACCTAGTTCGTTTAACCTTTCCTTGCCAGCTCTTCCTAAAGCTGTGACGGTTTAATTTCTTCTCCTCCAGACTGCCCCCTGCTTTTTTCATCTCCTTCTGCATCTGCAGTGAAATTACTTTGGGGGTGCTTCAAGAGGAGAAATTGCTTGCCATGCCGTGTAGGCAAACTGTGGAACTCATTGCTATGGGATACTGTGGATGCTAAAGATTAAATGGGTTTGGAAAGGGTTTAAACAAAGTAATGAAAGCTGTTCCTGAGCTGTGTGTTGCTGGAAGGCCTTGGGAGATTGGGATAAACAAAGGGTAAAATACTATGTTCTGTCTTAAGGTTTCATTGCTGGCTTTGGGGTGCTACCAACCCTGCCAGGGGTTATATTGCCATGCACTGCCCTGCATCTTTGTCATGCTGTTGTGATGTACTGGGAGCTTGTCCCACTGCTGTGTTTCAGGGAAATGCTGTGATGTGCCCATGTCTTTCCCCAGAGCTTGTCTTTCCAGCCTTTCCAGCAGCTGCCTTCCAACCAGCTGGAAAAAAGGAGCCCAGCTCTGACTCGAGCATGTTGGGAATCAGAGCCTCAGAAACCTTGGATGGCAGCAAGGGGTGTATGAATTTCCTGGGATTTGGATGTTAACCAGATGCTGTTTGAGTGATGTTCTAGCCCTCTGGCAGACAGGAGCATGGGGTGGTGCTGGTGACTCTGCTGGAGCACCACGGTGGTTAACGAAGCCCCAGCCAGGCTGCACGAGTGCTGTAAACAGCCGTCGGGAAGCAGAAATCTCTCTCTTCTCCAGAGCTACTGGATTCGACAGTTCCCCTTTTATCTGTTCAGAAAGTGCTGAAGTGTTTTCTAGCTCCTCTTCAAAAGCAGTTCTGCACTGCCCAGAGGGGGCTGTAATTCACATGGGGAGCCAGGAAAAAATGATACTCCCCATCTCAGCAGATGTGTGTAAACCACGTCAATTCTGACTTCAGCTCCTCAGTGAGATTTAAATGTGAGGGTGGGAGTGTGGTGACAAGGACTCAGTGGGTCACTAGCAGGGCAAAGGTACACCAGGAAGCTGTTACTTCTGAAAAGGCAGGGTTTGAGGATAGCAATGCTTTGTCCTGGAGCATCTTCAGGGATTAAAAAGGTAACTGGAGTCTGAGTTTCCTGTTTGCCGAGCTTCATGATGCTCTGTGGTTTTCATAAGAATGCCCTGTTATTGAAGGTCTTTATAGAACAGTCCCTCTTTGTTCCCATCTGTTCTTGGGCTTCCAAATCCCTTTTTCCTTTCCAATTTACCTTATGGAGGGGAGCACTTTCTCAAAAGACCCTGTCTGATTTTAGCTCTCTTGAGGCCAGTGGAGCACAGCAAGGATTGGATAGGTTCACAGTTCCTTGGGGGAGAATGAGGCCAATTCAACATTTAAAGGGGAAAGCTGGGATGTGGCTTTTGGTGGGCTGGGAATCATAGAATCCTAGAATAGTTTGGGTTGGAAGGAACCTTAGACATCATCTAGTTCCAGTGTGGGTGTGTGGAGGTGGAATTAGGCAGCAGTGAAACAGTGCTGGTCATGTTTCCCTTGCCATGAGCAGTGGGGCCAGGGACAGCTGGGCAAAGCAAGAAGTTGCTCATCATCTCCCAAGTGATGGTCCCAAAAGGAGGGTGGATGTGTCTGAAGGGGATTCACGACAGTTATTGCATCTCTTGAACCTCTTGAAAAACATTTGCACAAAGAGATTTCTGTGTTTCAAGAAATAATAAAGCTGGGCAGCTTGCAAGCCACATGGTTGCCTTCTCCCTGGTGTTCCCATGCTTGGCAGTGCCTTTGCTTTTGCAGAAGAAGTGTGGCTTGGTTGTTTAACTCTTGCTGCTCTGTTAAAGAGAGCAGCCAGAGAATGAACAGTTTGGGATTGTGCAGGTAGACAGGGGGTGGACACCAGCCCTCTTTAATCTTGGGTGCTGAAGGTGATCAGAGCTTTTTATACAGACCTTTATCTGTTGGCAACTTAATTAACTAATGGTCCCAGAAAGCTCTTACAGAACAATTGATTTTATTCACTTCAATATTGTTATCTCTGTCCTGCTGGCACCCGGGCAGTTGTGCAGACATTTTTGGGTGGTGAAAGCTGGTCATGGCTTCCTTTCCCAGACCTGTTTTTTTCTCCGTAGTTTTTTTGGATTAGAGATTTATCTTTAGAGAGAGTTAAATCCTCTCTGTCTGTGGCTGTGTGGGGAGCACATGGCTGCAGCTGTAACAGCCTTAGAGTATGAATGGCACAGGGCAAAGGAAACATGATCAGCATTGTTTCACTGCTGCCTTGCCTCACTGTCTGTGCTCCCTACCTGACCTGAGGACACACGTGAGAGCAATACAAGATATTCAGCCCCTCGTCACGTTGTGTCTTTTCTTTGCCTCTGGCCTGAACCCTGGTCTTCTGGTTACTAGTTCTTGCAATTTTGCTGGTAGCCCTCCTGGTGGTACATGTCACGCTGAACTCCCGTGTTGTGGGTGCATGTGACAGAGAGAATCACAGCCCTCGTTTTAATAAAGCTTAATTCCTCTGCCTCCATAAAAAATATCTATGTAAGAAGACACAGCTGAGCCCTCAGGTCTAGATATGAGAAGGTAGAGGGAAGATCTCCCCCCAGGCTGTGTGTGTGTATTTTAAATGCTTTCCCAGTGCAGGCGTGTGGACTCCTGGGGTCATTGGATTCACTGAGACTTCTGCAATAGGGATTGCTGGGGTGAACTGGGATTTGATGAGAATTGAAGCTGGCTGTGGAAAAAAAAAAAAAATACCTGAGTCCTCCTCCAACTTCACAGTGGGTTGGATTTTGCATCACCTTTGCCAAGGTCAGAAGAAATTCATAATGGCAGCTAGGGCCAGAACAAACAGCTTTAAGGCTTGATGGAAGTCTTCTCCTTTTTCCATCCCTCCAGCTTCCTTGGACACCTGGTCATTCCCCCTTCCACCTACCATTTAACCCAGCAGCTCATCACCCTGCTTGTCAAGCACATCTTCCTCTAGTACCTCTGTCCCCATTCCCATCCTAAGCATCTGTGACCCTACCAGTATTGTGGCAGAATCCTTACTGGGGCTGAGGGTGCTTCGGTCAGCCCTTTCTGCCTGTGGTGCTCTGCAGTAGAGGGAGCTACTTCTCTTTTTATTAAAACATAAACAAATACACCAGCACATATGGTGGCACCTCCATACAGATAAGATTGTGATCCTTCAGACCTGGAAGTAAGCCATCCCCTTTGCCCCCACAGATGCTGGGACCACCCAATTTGACTTTCTTATTTATTTTAGTTCCTTAGTGGGGTCTTCTGGGCTGCTGGTGGCTGGGGAGATGCTGTTGCTTTGTTTGAAACCCACAAAAGGTCATTTAATCAGTTTGGCTTCCTGTTTGGCTGGGCAAGAGTACCCCAGAAATGTAGTGGGCTGCTTTCACAAGCAGCAGCTCATGCTTGATATTTATAGAGAAATAGTGCTTTGAAAAGACCCCATTTTTCTGCCTCTCCTGCTGTTCTCTAGCTAGGGCTGAGCCTTGCTGTTAATAAGGGAAATGCAGACATCTCTTCACAGTAAAGACAAAAAAATCTCCCCTTTGCTTTCCTTCCCATCTTGTCAGGAGCACCCTGCTGTGCCCCTCCGCTTTCTTCCCATCTCACAGAGGGGATGGATTCTCTCTTTCAGTTGTGCTCCTCACTAGAGTCCTGGTTGCTGTGTGTGTCCATGCAGCCATACCATATCCCTTCAGTTGGCTTTTATTAGCAAGCAGAAAGCAAAGTGCAATGGTTTGGGGAGGAAAGGAGGGGTTTGGAAGACCTGAGGTTAAGTCTCAGTTGTGTTTTGGATTTACCGTGTAGCTTTAGGAAAGTCATTTGTGTGCATCAGCTCTCTACCCGTAAGCATCAGTGTGGTCTGACCGACTTCTTCAGCATTAAATGGTAGTTATGTGTTGCTTTTAACCATATTCCATCCCCAGAAGAAAAGAAGTGGGTGTTGAAGCAAGGGTCACTTTGAAGCTGAGCCTCAGCCGTGTGTTTCTCAGGTGCTTTCAGTAATATGATCCATGCTTTATGTTACAGGCTGCAAATACTGCAAAAGGCTATTTTGAGCCCTGGTAGCTTTGACTGAGATCCAGGCTCCTAGCAGCCCTTGCAAAATGAGCCTGACACCCTGTATTCTGTTGTTCTAGTGAAAAAATGGGTTTCTTAAGCTTTTTGGCCGTGCTTTGGATAGATGTTTGTGGTCTGAGGTGTCACCAAAAGAACTGGAGCTCTGGCTCAGCAGGACTCTTCAGATGTGTCACAATTCTGATATTTTCTCTCTGGAAAAATCACTGGCCGTATAAGAAACTCAGATGAGAAAATGCTTGCTTAAAAACTCAGGAGACACTCCATGGCAAACCCACGGGAGGATCCATTTCCCAAGCCTCCTCCTGTCTGCAGGGGCTATTAGGGGATTCATTTATTCTGCTTGAAGCCTGCAGGTGTATTAACACAGGCTCTTCTCTTCAGCTGAGTTAAGAAGAACAACTTCCGTTTGAATTCCTGTGGGACTGTAGCTGTCTGTCTCTATCATTCAGTTTAGGAGTGTAGCAGAGGGGAGGGGGGAAAGCCAGGGGAGGACCAAAAGGGTCTTGGTTTGTACTGGACTAGGAAAACCTGCATTATGGTGAGAATGGGTAAAAAAGTCACGATTAAACTTGTGCTGCTGAAGCCTGGAGGGATGAGCCCCATTAGAGCTCTTAGTGCAGCATCCCTGGTGTACCTGTGGGGATGGGGCTGGGCCTGAGGACACGACTGGGCTTTTAGACTCAGCTAAACTAATTGTCTTTGGAAGCTGGGGACAACAGGCAGCTTTCCCTGGGCTGTGGCAACACTCAAAAGAACAAGGTGGCATTTCTGGGGCCTCTGAATGTCACTGGTATGTCAAAGATGGCTTTGGGCTCGTGGCTGAGAGATGCTACCACAGGGAAACTCACAGTGTCTGAGGGGTTGCAGAACTGAGGCTAGAGAGAACATGTGAGATGGCTTCTCTGGCTGTTTTCATTTTCCTGTGCCATACTCAGGAAGATTCAAATACTCCAGAGACCTGTTCAGTTCTGAGGCCACGGCTGTAGCTGGTGGGGTCACTTTCACCCTGCAGGTGGATTGAAAGGCTTTCACTCCCTCCTGCACAGGGATCGAAGGGTTCTGCTCCCTGGCTTGTGAGACAGAATGACTGCAGTTGTTGTGAGAGAGCAGGAAATCATCTCTGTAAAGCTGTCCAGAAAGCCTTGAATTCAGGTACAAGCCTCATGTTTATAGGAACATAAAAGGAACCATGGAAACTAAATATGGGTCAGAGCATCCACAAATAGAAAAAACAGAGGGATTGCAGAGTTACACTAATTTCTCTGCCTTTGGATTTGCTGTGGTGGTTTCAAACCTGCCTGGGGTCCTAGGCTCTAAAGGAGGATTTGAGATCCTTAGGAGTAAGGAATATTTTTGGGAAGGCAGTGGGCAGAAGACCTCATCCAAGTGTCTTTTCCACGAGGGTCATGCTGCTCAGTGGTACATAAGATGTGCTGGTTGTGACATTCCCATTGAGTCCCAAGGGAGATCAGGCACCTGGGGAGGAATGAAGAGCTTCATGTGCATTCTTGACATGGAACTTAAACTTTGCTTCCCTCTGTTCCCTTGTTTAGAGGATTACCCTGTGGAGCTCTGCGTGCCCTCCTGGGCCTGTCGCAATGATTCAGCTGCTCTGCAGTCCTCAGCTTCATCACGGGGAAACTTCTTCACCTAGCTGCTGCCAGCATGCTTTTGGCGACCCTGGGTGTCCTGTCAGCTGTTACAGGCCATTAAAGGATTTGTTTCTCGGTGTATGAAAAGGCTTAATTCAATTCTCATTCTCTCCTGGCATTCCTCGGAGGTGAGTGCGTCCCCTCAGCATGAATCCTCCAATGCCGCTAATTGACTTGAAAGTAGCTCGTGTCTCCTTGGAAATGTCACCCAGCCCTTTTCAAGCGCAATTCCAGGCAATCAGGATCAATATGTTTCTTTAGCTAAGGGTATTAGCACATGACTGACAGCCCTGCGGCATTAGCTTATTCATATGGACTTTCAGATGCTCATTTTTCTTCCCTGTCTCAGCTCCAGTCCCAGTAAGGAGGGACAGAGCTTGGAGCAGAGCCATTCCCTGAGCTGCAGTTGTTCGCAGAGCACTGGTGGGCACTGGGCTGGCTCTCCCATACCTGCCCTAAATCCCTCATTCCCTGTCTCTCAGGTGAAGTCAAACCGCATTGCTCCATGCCCTTGCTCATCACATCGTGGCCTCGAGGTGTTCCAGAAAGGACAAAGGACGGGGCTGGATTTCTCTGCCCTTGTTAATCAGGGCGGAGCTTTGTTTGATAAAAGAAAGGGTGTCCGCGTATTTTGGCAGCACCTTTGCACAGAGAATACTGTCAGTGTAGCTGTCCCTCCTCACATCACGGCCCCTTTTTTCTCCCAGGGTGGCTGCAGTCAGCAGCAGAGGACTTCCCTTGCTTTCCTCATCGTGTGGCAATTGTGGGGTGATCCTGGTGCCCAAAACATTTGGGGTTTTCATTATGTCTTCCATCAATTAGACATTCTTCTGCTTTCTTACCTCAAAAATGTTTGTGAATTCATCTTCCCAGCACCCTGTGAGGAAGGGACATGCTGCTCTCTCTGCTTAGAAACAGGGGTGAAAGCACTGGGAAATTAATTTAGAGGAGCTTACAAAAGCACTTGAGACAGTGAATTTAATCTGAGCCCAGGTGCCCTCTGCTTTCCTTGCCTCTCCTTTAATAAGGCTGTCACACCTGATGCATCCACTCTGCTCCCCTGGAGAGACCTCCCATCCCTTCTGCACCCCAACTCTGCCTCTTTCCTTGGGAAGCAGAGGGGAACTCACTCCCTACTTTGGGAAACACTCAGAAGTCTAACAAGCAACACCTCCGGAAACAGATCATAGAATATTTGATGTTTTCAAAGGCAGAAGCTGGGTTGCTGAGAGACCAAGAGCCATGTCCTAGGTGAGATGACATTTCTCTGGCTCGGTTCTTCTGGGTCCCTGCCACTCTGCTAGCAAGCAGTGCTCCCAGCTCTCCAAGAGCTCCTCCTGGCATGTTAGAGCTGCAGGGAAAATGAAGGTAGCTCCCAAGCAGCAAACATTAACATTCTGAAGGATGAGGTGTGCTGCACTGGTGTATTGAGAAAACTTTGAGAACTTCTATGCCATTGTGACTTTGAGTGTGCTATGAATTTGGTGATGGCACATCATCTGCCCCCACCTGGGATTTGTAACTGCTACTGAGGCAGAGGTAGGGAATCTGTCAGGGAGCTGCTGAGAGCACGATCCCCAAAGGCACATCAAGAGAGAAACAAGAAAGCCTGAAAGTTTTTTTGGTGGTGGTTTTTTTTTTTTTCCTGTGAGTCTGCCTGGATACCTGCAGGTGTGTTAGCTTTCCCTGTCCTCTGGAATTAGTCAGTAAGGAGTTAAGGTGTGTGCCCTGTGAGACAGCCAGAAGGAGCACATCCCAAACCCGGGCAATCAGAGGCAAAGCAACAATTATTAACGCCTCGTTGTTTAATGTGGCAGATCGCTTACGCCCCCAGTTATATTGTGTGCTCAGTTCCAGGGCCCTCAGAGTTGTCAGTCAGCAGGTCCATAGATCATGGTGACCTTAGCATCGTGTCAAGGGGCCTCACTCCATCAGGGATAATGAGCATCTCCCACCAGTTCCTTCCCATCATTCATTTGAGATCCAGAAGTTCATCATGCAAATGACAAACAGTGTTAATTTTCCGCAAATAATTCCTCCAGATGTCCGCAGGATTCCAGCATTCCTTGCCCAGAACAGTAAAATATGTTTGTCTTCCTCCCTATAATTCATCCCCAGGCCCACAAATCTCCCCTAAGTCTCTATAAACAAAGCAGGATGCAGAGGATAATAGTTCACTGCAAACATGTCTCCGGGTGTCTCTGTGCTCTGCACAAGAAAAGGAGTGGTGGAACAGGTCCAGAAGTTTCTTCTCATGTGAGCTGAGTTTGACTGCATTTAGTCTTGCAAATACAGTGAGTGGGATGGTCTGAGCCAAGCCTCACACAAGCACAAGTCATTGTGGGAAGAGAAACTATGGAGGAAATTTTATGGGTTTGAAATTCAGGTCTGTCATTCTGGAATGGCTCGATCTGGAGTGAACCCTCCTGCAAAACGTATCTGCATCACTAGGGGATGGAGAGCCATGAGATCCATGCTTTATCATGGATCTGCATCATGCTGTTTTCTGATGAGTACTAAAGCAATTAACCAGGTTTTGATTTCTCCAAGCATCTTTCAGATGACTGGATTCCAGATTCAACCAAAAATACACAGAAAGCTGATTTTCAGGGAGATTTGGGCCACAGAGCACAAGAAGTTTTAGCTTGGATGGATTTGAAGATAGGATGCAAGAATTGGCTCCAGCCAGTGTGTCTGCTTGGGAATAAGGCAGACCCATGATGAGGCAGACAGAAAAACGACTGTATTTTTGACTCACACAAGAGGTCATCAGGCAGCTAGGACCCAAATCCAAAGAGGGTGGTGCAAATCCTGGACTTCTTCCAATGCTCCAAGTAAAGTTCAGAAGAGTTTGAGGGTGCCCAGCTTGGCATCAGGCTCAAAAAGCTTCTGTACTTGAGATATGTATAGATGTATGTATTGTTTTATTTAGTTGGACACGGCCGAAAACAAGGACATCCCAAAACTCTTCCTCCTCTGGCTGCTGAGAACACCCAACCATGCGCTCCTGCCTTACCTTGGCACCCACCAATTGCTAAAGCCAGCCAGGGGGCTCAGTCCTGAGCTCCAGCATGGAAATGACCTGACCTGGAGACACATTAAGGACGGAGCCACCAGCTCAGAGTGAGGCTTCTGTGTGCTGGAGGAGAGAGCATCCCAAGCTCTGGAAGGTCCTGTGAGGGCCCAAGGCCCCTCTTGCCAGTGGGGCAGTGTGTGGTGGGTGTGTCACCTGGCACAGAGCAGGTAGGCTTTGTTACTCGGCTCTTCTGTTTCCCACCAGGCTTAACAGGGCCAGCTTTGCTGTGGATTTTTCCTCTCCATTCTCCAGCTCCTGCCAGCCCTGGAAGCTGCTGCACCCGCTCCCTCCCTCACTGGCCTTTTCACCCTGGAAGGGTTTTTAAAGGTCCCTCTAAGCTGCATCTGCTGTGTGGCTTTTTGGGTTGGTTTTTTTCTGGTGTTTTTTATGATGGGCCGGAAATTAATTTCTTTTTCACTGGCGTTGGACTATCCATTCCCCATGTCACAGTGCAGAATGAGCTCATAACTCTCTCGACTGCCTCGTGGCTGAGTTATGGGGTCTTCTGCAGTGTAGCCCAAAGGGTTTAATTTAACAGTGGATGTTGGAGGAAAGCAATGGAGTCCTGACAACTGTCTAGTGCTTTTGCTGTCGGTGCACTTGGAAAATTTTCCTTAATATTTGACTGAAAGGTTCCTTGCTTTAAATTTAGCCGAGGACTTGTTGTCCTTTCCATAGGTGGGGAAAGGTGGATGGTTTTTATTGTTTTTCCCCTTTCTCTTTTTTTTTGTCTGAAGATTGCAACCATGTCTCCATCCTCTCTAGACTGAGCATCACAAATGCTTTCCACCCCTCCTTGCCAACTGTCTCCTATGGATTTCCAGTCACTGTTGTCTGTCTCTGTTGGACTGTCTCCAATTGTTCACACCGTCTGGAAGATCAGCATCCCAAACTGGACAACGTGTTCCAGCTGAGTCTTTAGCAGCGTGGAAGGCACGGGAGGGGAACCTGGACTCCTTGCACATGACATCTTTCCTGGGCTCTGATCCTGGTTGCCCTTGGCATGATCTTGAACCTCTTTTGGGGCAAGTGGGGTGAAGTGCTTTGGTTGCTGTCTGGGCCACCTGTGGTGGTCTCCTTGTCACCACACAGGGACACTAATAAGGCCATCTGCCGTAGGAACCTGTGTCTCGGATCGGGGATGCTCGGGTGAGCTAATGTGAAAGGACAAAGGATGCCTGCTGCTTGCAGGAGCTGGAGCTCGTTAACCCCCCTGCAGATGCTCCTGCATGTACTTTTATTCATGGGACTGGTTATTCACAGGCTGGTTTAATGTGCCTGTTAATGGTTAAACTGGTGGGGTTTTGTCCATTGGAGCGCTCTTCTCACAGAACTGTGGAGGAGCCATGGGGAAAGAAACAAAGTCCTTGTTTTTTCCTCATCCCTAGTTCTGCTTTTTTGTGATTTCCTGTAGCCCTGATTCCATGCCTGAGATGTTTTGGTTTTCTGAAATTCTTTTTCCAGGGAATTTTCTGAAAACAGAAGACGTGTTTTTTTAACTGTACTATGTTATTCCTTCCTTTTTCTCGGATGGGCTTCTTGATGTCCCTGTGGACTGACCAGTGTGAGTGAAGAGGTTTGCCTTGTATCGCCAATTGAATTGGTCTGTGTAAAATAGTATATAAGGGGAACATATCCCAAAAATAAAAGAGTAATTTTCAGCCTTCTGAAGCTCAGAGTCTGTGTCATTGTGGTGTAAAACAGTGTCAATTTCCCCTTACAAAGATCAGCAGACTTCACGTTTTTTTAAGGCCCAGCTCATTTTTGGTCCTCTTAATGAGTAATAACATCTTAAAGGCACTGTCCCAGGGCTTTGTCTCTCCCAGGACAGCACCTAAATCCTGTAGCATTTGCTCAGTTGAATGGTCACTGGGTTTTTTTGGACTTTCTGGACTCATACCATGGAGGACATGGTACAGATCCAAGTGCAGTTCAGGAGCTGGGCTCTTGCATGAGGGTGATTATAAACAAATATAACTTGTTATGTTGGAAAAGACCTCTTAGATCATCAAGTCCAACCATTAACCCAGCAGAACAAAGCCCCCAAGTGTCTTGCAGACTAAATTACGTCCCCAGGTGTTACATCCACTGTTTTTTTTTGAACACTTCTAGGGATGGTGATTCCATCACTTTCCTGGTTTGCCTGTTCCAGTGCTTGAACACCCTTTCTGTGAAGCAATTTCTCCTACTATCCAATCTACACCTCCTTTGGCACAGCTTGAGGCTGATGTCTCTTGTCCCATCCTTACTCCCTGGGGTCAGAGCTTGACCCCTACCTCGCTACAGCCTCCTGTTGTGGAATTGTGGAGAGTGAGAAGATCCCCCCTGAGGCTCTTTTTCTCAAGGCTGAACAACCCCAGCTCCCTCAGCTGCTCCTCATTGGTCTTGTTCCTCCTTCCTCACTTTGAGGTGTGGAGAGCAAAGCTGAGGCATTAGTTGTGAAGCAAGATGGCAAATAAGAGTCATGAACAAGAGAGGATTTGATGTGGTTGCTTGCAGGCCAACCTGGCTGGAGGTGGGAGGAAAGGTGGGTCCAGCCAACAGCTGGAAAAGCTGAGTAGGAGCCCTTAACCTCCTGAGGGGAGGAGAGACTGAGATCCTTGAGTTGTTCTCCTCCTGTTTAGGACTGAGACTAAAACAGAGCATGGATCTGACACACCCTGGAGACCTTACAGCATTCTAGGAGTAGGGGTGGAAATGCAGATGTATTGTGGGGGTCTGGAGTTACAACTCCTCAGGTGATGCTCGTGTAACATCTGTCTCGGTGGAAATGACCAGAGAACCTGTGAAATCCCTCTTGTTTCTCAGGAGTTCACCCCCAGCTGGGTAAGGAAATCAGGATAAGTGGCTTGTCTTGCCTTTGGCAGTGTATTTGAGGCAATCATCTATTTCTGGCACCACCTGGGTGCTGTTTGCAGTCCAAATACTGTCAAGTTCTGTGGGACAGCCCCTGTCTCTACCTCAAACTCATTTCCTGGAGCCAGGCAATTAGATGAGACTCTTTTTCATCTAAGTGCTTTTTGTTTTGCTTTCTAATCTGTGAAGGGAAGCTGGCAGATATCATCTTTAAAGGTGAGGAAAATGGAGCCAATGTTTTGTATTCCAGAAATCTCATTATTTTCCAACTAATATGCTGATTTTGGATGCTTGGGGTTTGGCATTGACGCAAGGGTCATTGCTGAACAAAGCAGAAGTAGGCCCATCCTGGAGAAGCCTGCCTGGGTAAAATACACATTTTCTAACGGTGGAAAACATGAATTCCCTGGGTCATGTCAAGGAATGAGGCCTTGTGGGTAATTTCCCTTTGGCTCTGACTTGATGAAAGCTTTTACAAAAGGAAAAAGTGTGTTTTAAGAAGTTACTTGATACTTATCTGTCCGGAGTGCTTTTCCCAGGCTGGATTTGGGGAGGGATTATCTCAGATTTTCATTTAGTTCTGAAATCCTGGGTATTGGTTTTATAAACTAAAACCCCTTCGCAGCAGGTTGCTTGTTCTGTCTTGTTGTTTTAGCTTGATGCCTAGGAAGGAATTTAAATTTCCTGAAGGGATGGGGCCTGCGCCTCGATGGGGTAAATCAGCATCGTTCAAATATTTAAAGGCAGATGCATCAATACTGGCAGCTGAGGATCTGGCTTACTTTGATTAAAATCTGATCAAGATTACTCAGCCTTGCCAAGGGACTTGGATTACCAGTCTATAAAAAGAAGAGGAGGAGAGGAGAGGACATCAAATATAAAAATAATCCAATGAAGGACGTTAAGCTAAACTCACTGCAAATTGAACAATAATGAAAACATCCTCCTTAAGCAGGTGGAGGGGGCAGCAGGGCTTGCAGGCAGGCATGGGGCCTGCAGCTGGGGTTGAGGTAGAAATATTGCCCTGGGGTTTCTCATGGGCATGGCCTCATCTTTTAAAGACAGATTTCTTTTCAAAGGAGGGCCTTGCTCATTTAAAACCCCCAAGGAAGCGTTGAGGGAGAAGATGTGGGTGACAAATCCTTCGGAAAATCCTTGCCTCTGCTTCCTCAGGAGACCTGGGCTAGTGCCAAATCTCACTAGCAAAGAGGTGATTGAAGCTGAGGAACAGAAAATCAACTCTCTTACAGATTGCAGAATGTGAAATGTGCTTTTGTCTTTAGGGCTTCTTACAGGGGTTGAATTTCAACTCTTCCCTTCCATCACAGAATTTTTTTCACCCTGGTTCCTCATTACTTTTTAAATGTAAAGCATATTCAAGGAATGTTATTATGCCGTGGGATTAGGCTTGATAGCCAGTGACTGATGGGGACACTGCACCAAGCTCATTGCTTGCTGAGCTGTTTGAGGAGTCTGTCCAACCATTTGGCACGTGTCTAGATTTCCCAAGATTTCTTGTGCTTATGGTCTCTAAACCCTGGTGTCATGGGAAGTGTCCCTGCCCATGGCATAGGCTTGAAACTGGATGATCTCTAAGGTCCCTTCCAACCCAAACCATGATTCCCTGTGCTCCTCTGAAATGCTGTACCTATTAGCAGGGCAGGCACACTTGGGTCCTAAACTTGTTGGGTTTTGAAGCCCCCAAATCCCCCTGAGGTCAGCAGATTTTTCCCTCCTCTTTATGGAGCATGCTGGCTTGCTGGAATGGGAAGGAAGCACATCCCTTGGTGATCTCTGTAGAAGATATGTGAGGGGCTGCAGGACCTGAGTGTCCTTTTGACAGGACTGTCACTTAGTGAGCAGGAGGCATGGAGAGCTGGCTGGTCTGAGACTGGAAGAGGCTTTGACTGTGTCAGAGGATTCTGAGAGCCTGGAGAGTGGGGCTGGGTGGCCTTAAAATAGTCACAGAATCCTCAAATGGTTTGGGTTGGAAGGGACCTTAAAGATCATCTGGTCCCAACCTCCCTGCCATGGGGTGGGGGTGGGAGGTGACGTGAAGTGACACATCTCAGACTGCTGGAGGGAAGTCAGGGGTGGCTGTGGGACCTCCTGGGCAATTATGTACATGGATGGTCAGCGACATTGCCTGAATGCCCCGGCAGTGCTGCCAGTCTGTCCCGTTTTCTGTAATGGGAATGAGGGTCGGATGAGGATAAGCTGGTGTTCTAATAAATATTTGTGAGCAAGTGCCTTCCCCTCCCCCCTCCCCTCTAATATTGTTCATTTTCCTTGCAGTAACACGTGCCTCCTTCAGCTTCTGTTGCTCCATGTGTCGTGCTCCATTACTCCATCTCACTTGCAGTCACGGAGCAGGAGGAACACAGCCAAGGCTTTTTCTGGGAATTTGCTCTGGTCCTGCTACTTCCCTGGCCGTGCTCAACTGATGTGTTTTGTTTGCGGGGGGAAAAAAATGCTCAACTGTCAGCTCCTGTCAGAGACCAAGGCAAGGAGCAGCCCCCTCCTTCAGCTCTGTGTGCAGGTGCCCACACAGCCATGGGAAGTTTTGGGCCATGACTTTTGGGAGAGAAAAGTTGCTAAGCAATAAAGGTGACCTTCTTACCGTGCTTTAAAAGATGTGAGACTTTGCTTAAGGCAACCTTAGGATAAAGGTTCTTCCCCTCCAACCTTTCTCAGGTGCAAAAACTGGGTCTGCAAGTGGCTGTGATGGCCTGTGAAGAGGCAGCCCTGTCTGAGGTATGATTGTATCCTCGTGGGGTGTGGAACAGTGTTTAAAAACGTTGATACTTGAAATGCACTGGTGAACATGTTTTTCAAATGCTTTCTTACTGGAAACAGGACTATCCTTACCCAGACCAAGTGGCTGCAGGGAAGGTGGAGCAGCAGTGGTGCCTGGGCTGTGCCTTGGTTAACTTGAGGCTGAATTTCTGATGACTCAGAAGGGAGCCTGGCAGCCCCTCAGCTGTTTGCAGGTCTGAGGGTCAGTGCTGCTGTGCTCATGAACCAGCACTGCATTGAGCAGGGCTGGGACCAAAAGCGACCTCAGTCCCAAACTGCCCATAAAATGAGGCAGCTGAGTGTTCCCAAGTGTCAGGTTTGCACAGGGCACTCACAGGCAAGTTCCAAAGAAATAATAAGGTAGATGTTTATTATTTAATAAGAAGGTTCTCGCTGCTTGCTTCAGTTTCTTTCAGGCCATGAGAGGGAGCAGGGGAAATTTGAACCATCTGATGTGTATTAGTTATGAGATATTAATGTTGTGCATGAACAGGGGCTTTATCACTGCAGGAGCTGGTGATACTGAGTATCTTACACTTTCTGATTTATAATTCCTTCCTGATCTGGAGTCTTTGGTCAAACATCTTTGTATGCAAAGCCTGAGGAATATTTGATGGCAAAGCCCCTTTTTTCATGGGACATGCCTTGCAAACCTTTGCTGCCAGGTCACAGCAGCTTCAGAGCACTGGGCCACCAGAGTGGGCCAGAATGACACGGGGTTGATAAGCAGTGGGCAGGAGTTTGTGTAGCTCCACAACCCACACCTGTGCCTGCAGCATCCTAGCCTGCAGAGCCTCTGTGCTCGCTCAAGAGGTGTTGCACCTCAGCTCTGGCTCTTCAGGTTGTTCTCTGAGCTGTGCTTAACCCTCTGTCCTACTCGGATTTCTTGTCTCCGAGAGCTGCACAGGGCAGCTGCCCAAGCTCAGTTATAAAACCTTTCCTTCTTGTCTTTTCTCCCTGAGAAAAGAGGGTTAATATGGTTTTGGCTCCTTTTTTGCCCACCCCTAATAACTTTCCACCTTGATGGCTGATTGCAGCTCTGTATGCCAGAGACCTTAAAGATAACAAGTTCCTAACCAGTTTGATATAAATAGGGGGCCAGGGAGAAGATTTTATCTTTGCCCCTCTCTGCCAAAGGAGTTCAATCCTTATCAGTGCAAGAGCATCTGTGTGTGAGAGAATGAGCAAGAGAGATGTCATAAATGCCTGTGGGGAAAACTGTTCTTGGAGACAGTGCCCTACTGCATCCTGGGGAATCCCACTGGGATATGTAACTCCATGGGAAATGGAAGTATTGCTGGCCCTGCTAGGGGCTGAGCACTGTGTGAGGCTTTCTCTTTGTTTTCCCTGCATCCTTTCATCAGAGACTAGAAGAAGTGATGTGTGTGGTGTTGCCAGCCTGACTTTAAGCAGGAAGCACAGGGACAGGAGTCTGGTACAGGAGCAGAGGGTTGTAGCCTGATTCCCATGGGGGTGAGGTTGTTTTAGCCTCTGGCTGGTTGATGGGGCATCTTTCTCCTCCAGCAGCACTTATTTTCCCTGGAGAACAGCCCCTGTTTCTAAAATGGTCCTCCAGCTCAGCACCCAGCTCCCTTCCTGCCCTCTTTGCCTTTTGCAGAAAGCTGTTTAATCAAGGGTGTATCAAAATCCATCTGTCTACACTGGTGTCAACAACTTGGCTTCAGGGACATTTTAAATCATTTTCTAACTGCATTCTGTAATGGATTTTGTTGCTGAGAGAATGGAAAGCAGGGCAGCAAAGGTGTTTTAATTACATCTGATTGTGGCATCTTGCAGACTTGCCCTGTCAGTTGTTCTGGCACAGCAGCATTTAGAGCCTGCTTTTGCCAGCATGGGCACATTAGCTGGGGGGGGTTACTGATCACAGAGGAAATAATTGATAATTTACTACTGACATTATCTTGGAGCTATGTCTTCTTTTTCTACCTTGCTTTTGTGGCATCAACTTCTCCTGCTGTAGAGGACTCCAGTCCTATGTCATGTCATTTGGGAGCAGTGAAAACCAGTCACTGCCCTATTATTGTATGGGCACCATATTAGGGTGGAGCAGAAGCCCTTTGCTTGCTCTGAAGGGAAGCTGTGTTGCTGCAAGGGAAATGTCCCTCTCAACCCTTTCCCCAGCTCACATCTTGGTTTCACAGCCTGTAAACATAAAAAAACAGCTTCTCTTTTTCTGGATTGAGCAGGGGAAAATCGAAATGCTGTCGCCAGCAAGACTGTTTGGGGGAAGAAGGAGGGAATGTGACAGGAAAAGGCTGATGGTCTTGCTAGGCTGAAACATCCTTGTCAGATCCATGGGACTGGATCAGCAGGTGGAGTTAGTCCTGGACAGGCAGGGGTGTAGCAGATGCAATAAAGCACATTTTTGGAAGTGCCTGCTCACCACACAAGAGGAACTCCAGCTGGGTACATGGGGGAATGCCAAGAACTATTGTATCTGTACACATTTAAGGTGTATTTTCACTGGTACTCAGGGCTCATGGTCTCTGCAATGATGCCTGTGTGTTTTCTGGAGCATTCAGCAAGTAGCAGCTCCCAGAGCTCATACTTTGACTTGCCATTTCAAACTGCTTAACAGGCAGGAACTGTTTGAATCTGACATAGGGTTTGGAGGAATGAGAGTCCGAGGAGGAGGAGAGCAGAGCTGATGTCATTTTTCTACATGACTGCTAATATTGCTTCCATTCTTTCCAAAGCTTTTGGCTCTGATTTAGTAGGTAGCTCAATCCTCAATATCCACAATTTTTCAACGTTGGAATGTGCTTGTGCTCCTGACAACACTCATCTGTGTCATTTCCTCCTCTTAATAGTTCTAACCTCAGCTGCAGATGAGGAGTGCTTTGTTTGTGACTCTTGGGTGCTCTGCACTTGATGCATCTTCTCCCAACAGATGCAGGACAAACTCCGCTCCTCTTGCCTGGCCTGGGCTGCAATGATGGATTAAGTAGGTAAGGAATAGAGTGGTAATGAGATAACCACTGACACTGAGCATTAACGTGGGAATAAATGAAGTTACCAGCCAGAACTAATGGCCTGAACTATCACTGGGTTGTAATTAATAAGTGTGGTGGCTGAGATTTACAAGGATATTTTAGGATGCTCCTTGCATGCAGCTTTGGGTTTTATGGCTTGGTTGGAGAGAAACTGGTGAATGCCAAGGACTTAATGAATGGGCAGAAGCTATTCTTTGTCAGTTTGAAGTGCCCTTTTTGTGGAAGAGGCCAGATTGGCACATGTGGAATATCTGCCTTTTCATTCCTTCAGGGACTGGAGGAGGGTAGGATGCTGTGGCCTCTTGGTATCTCAACCTTTCAGTGCGAGGTATCTTGCAGTTCTTGTTTCTTCTGTTTTATTAGGGCAGACTAGTAGGAGTCCTGGTGGAAGCACTGCACCATAGGTTCTGAATTGAACATATGGACAAGTTCACTTGTATGTAGAAGAGATTTCCATTGACATGGATTCTCCACCCAGGACCTCTGAACTGAGCAATGACAAGCTGCCCTGTTCTGCTCCATGAACAGGGTTTCTTCTGGTTTCTCCTTCAGGTCTTCTTGCTGCTCTGTCTCTGTTGCCTGCATGTCTCCCCTCCCTCATCCTGCTCTGATGTCCATGTGATCCAACTGCCTATACCTCATGCAGGAGTTTCCTGGAGCAGGAAAGGAGGTGTCCATACCCAGAGGGCTTTGTCTGGAGACATAGCACTCTCTGCTTGAGCAACTTTCTCACTGTGTGACCCTGCTTAATGCTTCTCAGACATGTAAGAAACATTTCAGAGGTGGTTGCTAGGCTGTTGCAGGAAACACAGCAGAGCAGTCAAAATTCTTCATGGTAATTGGTGGGAATACTCCAGCCACCTCACTGCTGCCTTCCTCATCTTTCCATGGCAACCCTCCCTCTACAGCAGCCCAGGTGCTTGTGGTTGGATAGAGTAGGAGTTTTTGAGTCCTCTGTCTTCCAAATCACCCCTTGGAGCATGGAGGGAACATCTGTACTTTTAAAGTATGGGCACCATGTGATACAACAAATAACTTCACTTGCTCTAACCATATTCCTTTTTTATGCTGGCAGAGACAGAAGGCTTTGGAAACATGCCTGAACCAGACCCTTGCATTTCTTGGGTGGAAAGAGCTGTTACCTTGATTTTTAATGGGGAGAGAAAGGTACAGAAAGACCTGAGTGTTTCTTTTCCTTCCCATAGTCTGAGTCACCACACCTCTCTGTGCTGGAGAGAGGAGTGGGACCACACTCAGCATCTGGTGAGCAAAGGGAAGGACTATCTTTTTCTCTCTGGCAGAGACAGCCTGGATGGAGCTGTGATGTCTCCTACAGGAAACCAGGATGGTGGCTGGAGGGAACAAAGATGAGAGAGAGCAGAAAAGAGAGAGAGGTCAGGCATTGCCTCATTCTCATTTCTGCTCCCTGCTGTAAACAAGGGTATGTGTGACACAAGATAAACACAGAACTTCCTGTTGGATGATGCCCAGCTCTGCCAGCATGGGCAGAGTTGGGCATTGCAGAGCAGAGGCATCTTCCTGCTCCCCACTTCCCTGAAACGTTCTCCATGCAGGTTCTAGTACCATTGTCTTTTCCCAGACATGTTGTACAGGCATTTTTAATGATTCCAGGGGAAAATGAGACTCAATTGGCTTCTGGCAAACCCAGCCCAAAGCTGCCCAGACTTGGTGAGGTTGTCCCTTTGTCTGGAAGCATTACTTACCCTTGGTGCAGGCTCTTAGTTCCCTCCCATGTTGGAAAGGAGGAGGAAAGAAATTTCCATCAGGCTCAGAAAGTTCCTTTCCACACTGAACAGGAGCAAGAAATTTCCACTTGCTGGGCCAGCACAAGCCAAGACCCAAACTGAACAAAGAATGGGCAGTGTATATTCAGAGAGATGTAAATCCTCCTCCCCCAGCCTTGGGGAGTTTATTGCCTTCCACGACGTGCACAGTGTGTCTGTCATTCCTGAGCAGCCCAGGCGGGCTCTTAAACGACAAGGGAAAATTACCCAGTCTGTTCTCCAGAAGGCAAGTGAGTAGGAATTTTCCTCCAACTGGTTCAGGACAAAGTTAATGTAGGGAAAGCCATTAAAATTAATGCTGGTAAACAAGGATAAAAACCAGCATGGTTGTAACAAAATTTGGACCAGATTGGGTTTCCCAGCTGTTGTGCTGCACACTGTCTTAAAGGCAGGGGGCAGAGGGAGGGGGGGAGCTGAGCTCAGAAAAGTCTTGCTGGAGAGGGTTGTAGGGTTGGGGTTGGGGCATCTGGGCTCATTTGGCACCAACTTTATGGTCCAGCCCCCTAATCCTCTCAGGCTGGCTGTCTTTTTTTTGGGAAGCAGTGATGCTGGGTTTTTTTCTGATGGTCATTACATGTTTTATATATTCTTGTTATTCATTTGCTGTTCTGCAGAGGCTGCCCTCCCCATTCAAGCCCTGCTTTAGGGCTCTGGCAATGTGTCCACATGGTTGCTGGCTGCAGGTGTTTTGTGTGAGCTGGTTTGGGAGCAGATCTTGGACTGTTGGGGCAGTGACTTGCTCCAAGAAACTTATCCTAAGTTCAGATGGGTAAAGAGGCACAGCTGTGTGCTACTACTCTCTTCTAGGTAAACAGCTTTTTTCCAACCCCACAGCTTGCTAGTATGATTCAGGCAACTTCTCCAGAACACCTGGCACTGGATGTTCAGCTGAATTGACACACTTCGGAATAACTCAAATCTACTATAACCAATCCAACATTTCCAGCCCCAGAACAGAAGTAATACCCCATATTTTCAGGTGACCACTGATGGTACTGGTGAAGAGGGAGAGGTACAAAAGCAGTCAGCCACTTTCTTGCAGTGTCTGAGGGAGCTGGACTATATATTTGGAAAAAAAGAAGGCAAGAAAAAAGAAAGGAAAAGGATTATATATTTGGAAAAAAGAAGGCACCACCTTCAGCACAGACGCCGACATCCATAGAAAACCTTCCGTTCCACAAGTCAGTGAAAAGAACAGCAGAAATATCCTTTAATTCCCAAAAAATTATCATATCCCTTGTGTATCTGCCTAGTGAGGCTGTGTTTGCTCAGAGTTCAATGGTTTTGATGGTCCTGTCCTGGATGGTCAGGTTTTGCAGGTTGAGTGGGTTCTGGAATCTCCATGCAGCAACACACAGAGTGAAGCTGCTGAGATAAGGAGCTGTGGTGCCTCCAGCCCAGGGCAGGGAACTAGAGCTGGATGTCTGAAATTATCCTCAGTGAAGAGATGGAGGAGGGTCTGGACAGGTCATGGCTCCTGCTGGAATGGAAAGCAGTGTGGAGAGAGGCCCAAGGCCCAAGGATTTTTTTGGAGCTCCCATCCCTGTGGGAATCCACAGGCTGCCTCCCTGGAGAGGCAGCAGCCCCTTTTCACCAGTCAAGCTGCTGTCAGGTTGGTGTCTCAGAGGTGGAGAGCTTTCTTTTGTTTTTCATGAGACATCACCAAAGAATCAGGGTGACAGAATTTTTTTTTTTTTTTTTTTTTTTTTGAAGTAACGATGTGAAACATTTTTTTATTTGGATTATTTGAAAACTAAAACTGTTCATGGGTTTTAAAATTCATGTCCCCTCCAGGTTGCTTTACTTTTTTTTGTTTCTTATTCCCTCTCCCTTATTCCTCAGAGGGAACCATCCAAACCTACACAGTGTGTTATTTCTTTGAGAAATGCAATCGTTTTGCAGTCAAACCTAGGCTGGAAATGCTGCTGGTGATTCATTTGTCTGAGAAATTTAAAAAGGCTTGGATGGAGCAGAAACCAGCCTGGTTCTGCTCAGAGGGAGTTTTCTTGTGTGTGAAGACCCACTTTAGCGGGGGAGTTCTTTTTTCATTGGAAAAAGTTTTTATTGGCTTTGTTAGGGAGACTTGGGCTCCAGCCATTCTTCTGTTGCAGCTTTTTGTATGGTACAAAGATCTGGAGCCTGGCTATCCCAGTTCCTGCTTCCCACGTCTGCTGCATTGCAGAGTTCCATGATTCCAGTGCCTTGAGCCCTTTTTTCTTCCACGTCGCTGCTTCAGCAGGGTGGGATGGGAGTGATGCCATTTTTGCCTTGACTGTACTTTGTCTCACAAGTCTTTCCCAAACACAAGTATCAAATGGATGCACTGCTGTGTCTTGAAGGCAGCAGGTTATCACATGGTGAAGGGTCCAGGCCCTACATTCACCTTTAGGGTCTGCTCAAGCTCCTCCTCAGCAAGAACCTCTTTCTGAAGTTTCCCAGCACCCAGCTGGGATGGTTCAGAGCCAGGAAGGCAGAGTCATGGCTGGTAACCACCACAAGTCCCCTGCAGAGTACCTTTTTGGCCTTCAGTTTTCCCATCTATAAGCCAAGCATTTTTAAATGGTGTGCTCTTTGAGACATGGCTTTCTGTTCCCTCAGACAACAGGGACCTGTGAAAACCCCCAGGCAGTGACTGAAATCAGATGAGCTGATATATCCCATCCCTAGAGTAATCCTGGTTTCGGGGAGCTGCTCTTATCACCTCCATGGATGTCCCAGAGTTAGCTTGATTGGAGGCAAGGAGTACCATGGAAACAGGACTGGGAGGAGAGGCTTGGACAGTGGGGAGGCTTTGCAGGGGTCAGGAGTGGTGGCAAGTGCCAGTCTGTCTGGAAATAGAGCAAGAAGTGGGCTAGATAGAGGAGACCATCACTCCTTTAATGACTGCTGTGAGAGCTGCCACCTCTGCTGCCTAGAGCTGGCCAGATCCATGGTGTGACTGCTCATCTCCAGCCCCTGCCTTCCCTGTGCCCCACTTGCTGCTTTTCCCTATCAATAGTCCTGTGGGAAGCGGAGCATGGAGCCACCGCAGATGGCCCCCAGGTACACGTGCAGCTGTGTGTGAGATCCCAGAGAAGAGCTGTCAATACCTTGCCTGGAGCCATCCAGTGAAACCTCATTAAAAATGGTGTCCTCCTCCCTAACCCCCTTCACCCCCTGGCTTCCCACTCCGGCTCGCCTGCATTCAGGCACCCTTATTAAACATGCACTTCTAAGCAAGGAGCGCTGACTTTCCCTTAATTGAGGCATAATAATTAGAGCATTAACACATTAGGAGGGTGAGACAGCATGTTTAGCTTTTGTGATTAATTATCTGAGGATTGTAATAAGTTGTTAAGACATTAATTACTCTGGCATGTTTATTGCTCTTTATTGCAGAACAGACACTTGGTAGCAGCAAGTGCTGGTTCGTCTGGAAATAAGAGTGAGAAGTGGTCTGATGGGAGCAGACCACCTACTCATCCACACAACAGTGAGCTGCTGCTGGTGGCAGCAAGGTGGGGGCATCCCCCTGGCTGTGCCTTGGTAACCAAACAGGTTTATCTCTCTCAGATGGATATAGAAATGGTACCCGAGTCCCTTAAGACAATCCAGGACCCAAAAAATCCTTTCCGATCTTTTCATCTGGATTTTTCTCCTCTTACAAATGAAGTGTTTTCTTTCTGATGCTTTGAGCTCCCCCTGATTTGGATCATTGTGTGGCCAAGTGTGATCAGCATGGCTCAGTCTCTGTCTGGATGTTACCAGGAAGGTTGTCTGTATTAAAGACAGGCTGAAGTTTGGAGCATCAGCAGATGCCAAGGAATGAACCAGGACCTCATTGGCCTCCCTCACCCTGCCATTGGATGAGTTTTCCTTTGGAGTTTAGGGAAGTAGGTCAGGGGAAGAGTTGGAGAGGTTTGGATTGCTGTAGGCTCCTCTTTGCACAGAAGGCTCCTCTGTGTCCCCTAGACAGCTCCATGTGGGTTGGTCAGGTTGCACTGATGGCAGAGTTCAGGCCTGGAGGATGAGTGGTTCTTGTGTGTTCCTGAAACTCTGAGAAAGAGAAAACTCAACATCATAAAAAAGACATGTCATCAAATCAGCAGGATGACATGGTGGACCTGTTTCCAATCTTCTGCTCTTCCCATGAAATACTCATGCTGATGGACCCTCCCTGCCCCGCCTCTCCTTGCAGTTATCTGGCTGGGAGGGACACAGGAGACGTGATGGCAGCCCCAAAAACTATCACAGATAAAGAAGTTTGGGAATACTATGACAAACAAGAGGGTGGGGAAGCCAGAGGAGCAGTGTGTTGATATCAGTTTCCTTTGGGACCCCTGGAACCCAATGTTTCCTGTCTCCAGGCTGTTCTGTGTCCTCATGTTATTGCAACACATGCCTGTGTCTGATGAATGCAAGGGGCAGGAAGGGGAGATTCTCTGTTGCCTCTTTTTAAAATTAAAACACAGGATGATCCTGACAATTCTTTGTCCTTCCAGGGCTGACCCAGTGGTCACTTTCCCTGTGGCTTCCACCAGCTCAAGCCAGTGTCACTGTCACTCACTTGTGTGAATGGCTGTGGAGGAAAATTCCCTGTGTGTAATTTGGGATCTGTCCTGTGTCAGCTGAATGTGATTTGCTGCCTTCAGCCCCTCAGAGCCAGGTCTGCCTCTCTCCAGCCCAGCCTGGGATTGGCATTCACTGCCAGGGACCTGCTCTCTGCATTCAGAGTGTGGGACTGTCAGCCTGGCCTTCCCTGCTCCACCCTGGGGACAAGGCAGGTCATGACTTATGCATTTTATCATTACGAAGAGAATTTCCTCTAGATGTGTGCAATAAGACAGTGGTGCTGACCTGTGATCCTGGCATTGAGCAGCGTTAATGACTCCCCTTTGCAGGTAATAAGCAGCAAATGTACACATTTTGGGGAGATTTGACTATTTTTTTTTCTCTTTTTAAGACTGCTGTCTTCCTAGGCCAAACTTAATTAGCAGACCTCATTATTTCCTGAAATGTAACTTGACTTCCATTGAATGAGAATTGTTCAGTGGATGGGAAGCAGCAGAGCAGTGCTGCAATATTCATATTGTTTTAATTGCAACATTAACATTTCATGCCGCTCTTGGCACACTTTCAGGTGCGGCCCTTTAGCTCAATGCAACACTGTGAAAGGTTGGATCAGAACAATTAGGATAGAGTAACTGGATTTCTGGGTTTTCTTTTTTTCCCCTTCTGTTTTAATGAACATAAGCTGGAATTCAATCTCCATCCCTCCTTTTGTTGGGCAGAACAGGGAGTCACCATCCCTGGAGTGTAAATCCTTTTTTTTTCTGAGTTAAGGATGTATTGTAGCACATGTTTAAATTGTCTTTTTGTGGGGCTTCAGCTCCACAGGTACAAGTGATACATGATCCACCAGGCTGAAGGCACCTCCTGGGACTTGACCTTTACCAGGTGAATCAGAGAAGTCCCAAAATGTGTCTGGCCAGCTGGGAGAGTGTCACAAATGAGCTGGAGGGAAAAAGGCTATTTCTCACTTCTCGGTTTCTGCCAGGGCTCTGCAATGCCTGAGGCTGGAAATGACACTGTGAACAGATAACAACTGGGTTATCAGTGCAGATCCTAAATGAGCACAGGGATCACACCCTGCTCTATCCCCAAACTGCATACAGGGTTTGGCTTTCTGACAGGAGGGTCAGACAGCTCTCAAATGCTGGGCTCAGCCTTAGCAAGGTTGTATCTCACTGGGCGAGGTTAATTGACTCTAAGGGAGAACCGGGAGGCTGTTGTATCCCCTTCAGCAGGAAGAAGAAGGGTTTCTGAGGTTCCCTCTTCCCTCCTGGGGGAAGGACACCAATGCTGCTGCCCGCCAGCCCCGTGCAGGTCTGTACTGGGGCTGGTGGGCAGCAAGGACCTGTGTGTGGAGGAATCTCTCAAGTGCTACCCATCAGTCAACAGCTAATGAGCAGCTTGGTGTGTAAGTGACCTGCTGAGAGCTCACCAGGCACTGCTCCGACTCTGGGCTGCCTTCCTGGCACCTCCTGGCAGCAGCCTGTGGGTGAAGCATCTTTGTGGAAGGTGAAATCTCTGCCCATGCAGTGGGGAGGCAATGGGAGAGTTGTGGTGAGTGTCAGGGAGCTGCTCGGCCCATCAGCTCTCCCCCTTGGGGCTGGCCATGGCACGTCCATTTTTGGCAACAGCTGAACTCATCCATAAGTCTGGGAGGGCAATTAAGGTTGGAAATGCAGAAGGACCTCGGCTTGGTCTCGAAGAAGGACAAGGGAAGGGCACACATTCCATTTCCATGGACTTTCCAAAGGCATCTTAGCTGGCTGGCTCTCCTATCAGCCAAACAGGCCTGAAACCCTCTCCTGTTGGTACAATGTGCAGTGGGATCTATGAAATGTTCATGTTCTCTGGGTGTACAGTTTGGATTTGGAGTCTCTGGTGTCCAGTAAGTTATTTGTGCTGAATGGAGGATCTCTCTTTCCTGGGATATTTATAGCATCTCTCCCACACAAATTGTCTGATGTCTAATAAGGGATGATACACTACAGTTTGGAAGGTGCTAATAATGTCTCTCCTCTGTTTGGTAGTCTGTTCCCATGAAATTTATAGACTCTGACTGTCTCCAAGACCTCTGTTGCTCTGTCACATCAGCTTGAAATCTGTTTGCGGTGTCAGATGTCGCTGGGGAGTGGGCAGAGGATAGACTGATGCGGCAGGGTTGCACACGCTTTACACTCGCAGGGAAATCAGGCTGGAAATGAGCGGATCGGGTACGGGGGCAGGCGCAGCTCGGGTCGCGGCGTTGGGTGTTGGGGGAAGCGATCCGGCTGTGCGGGAGGAGGGCGATGAGCTCCGGGCGCTCCCCAGGCGCCTTCGGGCGAGCGGCGGGTGCCGAGCGCGGCCTCGGGTGGGAAACAGCCCCCGGGGACGATGGACGAGCCGGCCCAGAGCTCCTGGCTGCTGTGAAGAATTGCCTGGCTAAAGGATAATGAATGCCACAGCAGGAGACAGAGCGTTTCTCTAGGGCCATTCATCCCCTTTATCACCCTGCTAACAAGCCCCAGAGCGACTTTAGAGACTTCTCTGGAGCAGCAGCATCCCTCAGCCGTGCTGCTGCCTGGGTGCTGGGCCCAGGGGTGCTGCATGTGGCAGGAGCACTCAGCAGGAACACCACGGACCATCCCCCAGATAACAGCCTCGGGTTTGGGGCTCTGCTCTGGGGACTGTGCCTTGGCCGCGGTTTGGCTGGCGTGGAGACCATGCCCTCCCTCAGGCCGTGCTTGGTGCCACCTGAGAGATCCAGATGTAAAAGCCAACCATCCATCTTTTTAAAAGTACTTCTGAGCAGCACCTCCAGCACCCTTAGGAGGATTGCTCCATCCTAACTCCCAGCTTGCCTAAGATTTAAGATATTTAAGATTTATACAAGACCCAAGAGGAGTTTGGGGCCGCCAGCACGTAGGTGAGTTGGTTCTGCTTCACTTGCAGCACAGCTGAGCCTGTGCGTGAGCCGTGTGAGAGGAGGAAAGGGCAGGAGGGATGTGCTCTTCATGAGAGCTAATAAAAGCTAATCCATCCCTTTGCTCCAAGACAGTGGGAAGCATTAGTGGCTGGCTGAGTGCCTCCTCCACTGCGGCAGCGCGCTGGGTGCCTCCGCCTCCCCTCTGCCTGGGAGCAAACCCTGTCCTCCCGTGGAGGGGAAGGTGTCTCTGGCAAGGCTGTGCTGCCTGCAACTGCTCTCTGTGCCTGCCGTGCCTCCTGGGAAGAAAAAACTGCCAGAGAACCTGGACAGTCTGGGAATGAGGATGGACAGCCCTTGGGCAAGCTCTCATGCAGCTCCAAGCAAGTGCCTTGCCTCTGCTCCAGGAGTTGTGGCTTGTGGGAGCAGAGGAGAACATCACCTCTGATCTGACTGGTGTGTATGAGACCCTCAGAAAGGCTGGAGCCAGTTGAGCCCAAACAGGTGCCCCAATAGGTTGGAATACCTTCACCAAACAGCCTGTGTGTTCACCTGTGCACTGTGTGTGCAGGTACAAGCTCTGCCACCCTGCCAAGAGTGATTTCTGTCTGGGGCGCAGTGCACAGTGGGTGATCAAGTAGAAATAATTGCCAGTAATTGGAAGGTTTTTTTTTCTTTTTCATCCTGTGTGTTTTCTTAATTTCTCCTTCTCCTCCTCCTCCAGGTTTAGCTGTTGGGGAATGCATTTTGTGTGGTCCGTGGTAAACACACCACAATCAGTGCTAGTGGGAGAAGGGAAAGCAAACAGGAGAGTTCATGTTGTGTTTGTTTGGGTGTCCTCAACAAATGCTGATAGTGGTTTTATAGGGGCAAAAAAGGAGGAGAAAAGCTGCGAAGCTTTGCAGACAGAAGGGGCAGAGTGCCATGAGATATAATTGGGTGGTTCTAGTGAGGGGAGAAACAGCAGGAGAGCAGCAGGTGGTGGGGATGGCCTGGAATGTGTTTGCAGAGCTGTGGAGCAGAGGAGAAAGTGTGTCATGGAGCCAGGTGTCTCCTTGAGTGTGAGCAGCACAAAAGCAAGAGGATTGTAAACCTGACTTTTTTCCTCTCTCTCTCTCTTTTTTTTTTTTAATCAGGAGGTCTCCAAGCATTTTAAAAGGAAGCTAACATTGCAGATTGAAAATTTTCCCATCTTGAAGCTTCAGTGACTAAGTTTGGAGCCAGCCAGAGGAACCTGTGAGTGTTGAGCCTTTGCCACATGCTTTCCTCCCAAAATGTCTGCACTTTAGACCTTGACCCCTCTCCCAGACCCCTGTGCTGACCAGACTGATGATGGGGAGCTCACTGGATGCCAGTCATGTCCCACAGGGTGGCAGCAGGACATGTTGCCTCCTGTGGCCACTGCCATCAGCTGGACTGCCTCTGGGAGGGAGGATGTTGGCACGCCAAGTGGCCTTTCAGAGCAGGCTGGAATTTAAGTTTGTGAGGCCCCTGTTCCTGCCCTGCCCTCTCAGTGTTTCGGGAGGAGTTCTCTTCCAGTCCAGAAACATCTGGTGCTTTTTCTTCTTCTGCCAGCACCATTAAATGTTGAGTTGAAGGGAAACAATACATCACCTTCCTCGTGGGCTGCCATTCAGCCAAGAGTAACAGAGATTAGCCTTCAATCACATGAGGGCTGGAGCTGAAGGAAACCTTCCCGAGGACACGCTAGAGAAACATTTTCATTAGCAGAGGAGAAGGTGACGGAGATGAAGTGGCCCTTCACCTCGGCTGCCAGACCTCTCACCTGCCTGGCGTTAACAGGATGGGGAATGCTGACTGAGGAGCTGGGGCCAGCTGCAGTGCTCCAAGTGCTGGCTGCATCCAGATGTGGGAACAGCTGAGACACAGCAAAGCAGAGCTTTTATAGTCTGGTGGGGGTGGTCTTGGTTTTCCTCCTGCCTGTGAGCTCTCAGTGCCAGGAATAACCTGTCTCTCTCAGCTGAAAGGAGAAAACGTGTGCTAGGGCACATACCTGAGTGGGCACATACCACAGCCTCTGCCTCCTGCAATACGTTTTGCAAATTTAACCTTAAATCCTGAACCTTAAGTCCTTAAATTTAAGGACTGCCTTGGTGGTAGTAGGGGCTTTCTCTGCTCCATGGAAAGCTGTTCCACAGCTCTTTGCTCTTACTCTGCATCCCCCCAAGGCAGTTGAGGTGTCCAGGATTCACTTCTGCTATTGATGTTGACGAAACACCCCCTGGACCCCAGCTGGGTGCCTGGCACAGAGCTGTCTGTCCCAGTTACTGGGAATTAACCAACAGGATCCCTGCAGCTCTGTCTGCCGTCCCCCACCACCTCACCTCCCCGGGGCTGGCGTGCCCCTGACAAAGGCAGACTCCATCTCTTTCACTCACAGCTGAAGGATGCCTTGCCTGCTCCTATCTTGCAGGTTGGAGGAAATCATTTTAATTTGTGTGGCACATTCCTTTGGGCGTAAGTTGCAGGAAGAGAAGAAAAAAAAATCCGAAAGAAACTCTGGCCATTCTGGGTATTTTTAGTTGTTTGCGTAGGACCATTAATATCTCTTTCTCTCTCTCTCTTTTTTTTTTAATTTCCTGCAGACTGTTCTCTCTCAGGGGCTGCCTGTGGTGCTGCATTAACATCACATCTCTGTGGTGAAGGTAAGCTAGTTCTCAGTGTTCCCTGAGACACAGACTCAGAGGGAGCCCCATCTCTCCTCTTCACTCTCCCTGGGTGCCCACCACGTGCAGAGCCCTCTGAGAAGGGGCTCCTGCCTGGGAGGGTGAAAGCTTGAAGACATTTATGACTTTTGGGATGGTTTTAACAGGAATGGGATTTGAGCTCCCTGAGAGGGAAGTGACACAGTCTGGCAGCTAGGGAATTGGTTTGGAACATCAGAACAAATGGCTGGTGGTTTTGGAGCCTTCTCATGTTAAGTTACCTCTCATGTCTCTCTCCTCCATTTCAGAACTGAGAGCAGCCAAAATGAAAGGAAAACATGGCTCCTGAGCATTTTCCCTCCTGTGATGCCTTTGCCTTTCTTGCATTTCCTTTTCTCCTACGATCTCAGCTGGCTGGGTTTCACTGCCAGCCTATTGAAAGGAAAGGCACGTGCTGGCTTATGGAGGGAGAGAGACCTGAGACAGGATAAATCTGTATGCAATGAGAATGGGGGGAAGCAAGTCAGCTGCTCTGACACTTTTATTATGGAGCCAGGCTGCTTGGGGATGAATCTTTCTTGAAACGTGTTGCTGGATGACATTTCTACCAGGTCTCAGCAGTAACCTTCACCAAGCCTTGCTGCCCAGCCCTGTGCTTGCCTGTTCCTAGGACAAAGAGAATGAATATCAGCTGGAAATGCCGCAGGCAGCAGGGATCAATGGGGCTTGATGCACCTCCAGTGAGTCTGAAGACACCTAGACTTTCTCACCAGAAGCTCTTCAGGCTCTGGTGACTTCAGCTTATGGCTGCATGTATTGTTTTGCAAAGGAGGTGTGGGCTCCTACATCTGTTTCTCATTTCAGAAACAAAGAGGATTCAGCAAAGACCAAAATGAAGTTCTCCTCAGAGTTGTGCAGAAGGATGGATAGCTGCAAGAAAATATGATTCCATGGCTCTGGAAAAGGAATATCTGCTTGTTTAGTAACCTGGTAATGAGGTGCTGGCTCTGCTCCATGCAGAGGCTGGAAGCCACGGGAGATTTGGGGTTACAAAGAGGGCTGGGCAGAGTTTGCTGCCCTCTCAGCTCCTTTCCTGTATCACTGTCAACTCAGATTTCACATCAGGAGGGTGATGTTATGGCTGGCGGTGACAACAGCAGAATGTCACTGGCAGAGGTGAAATCTTTCCCTCCGTGAGGGTAATTCTTCCTTCCCTTTCCCCTTCCCCCTGGCTTGCACTGGGACACCCTGGCTCCTGGTGCTGGGTGGGACAGGCACACATGCTGCTCAGGGGACAGCTTATGCTGTGCTGAGCAGCACTTCCTGCTGTCTGGGTGAGTGGCTCCGTGTCACTGCTGCCTCCTGGCTGTGTGGTGACCTGGGACAGAGGGAAGCCCCTTGTCACTGTCCGTAACAAATTGGGGCCATTGGAAGCTGCAGTGTCTGCCATGATGGCACCATTGCACACAGTGGTCCTCTGCCGTGCTGGCAGGCTTGTACCAGCAGGAGCTCTACCAGGGATGTCCCTTCAGAGCCCTGGGGGCCTCTATGCTCTTTAGGGCCAGGCCTAAGCCTGGTCTGGGTCTGAGGGGCAGACTGACATGTTAATGGTTCATGTTCTCTGCAGGCTGTCTCTCACCTCCTCTGAGCAGGAGCTGATCTTGTAGAAAGGTGCCTGTGCCCACCTGCTCCAGCAGCCCCTCTAACCAGCATCTGTTCCCAAGGGCCAGTTCAGCAAAGCCTTGCTGTTGTTCTGGGTCCAGTTTTAATTTTTCAGCTGGTTATGGAGAAAAGGATGAAGGTACCTGCTGCCACCAGCCCACGGTAAAAAACAGAGGAAGAGGACTGGCCTCTTGGTGTGCTTAAAGGACCAAAAATTTAATCTGACTTTGCTTCTCTCTCAACCCTGATCCTGTTGTATCTTTTCCAGCTGATGCCTGAGCCTTTTTTTTGTTTTGCTGTTTTTTTCTGTTCCCTTTTTACCCTCACTTTATGAAAAATGGCTTTCCCATCTGCATCTGTCAGGAGTCTGCCTGAGCTGGGTGTACGGCTCAGTGAATATACAAATGTGCAGTTGGGTCGTGGCCCTCCTGACAGGCCAGAGATGAATTCCAAACGTGCAGGGAGAAGGGCTTCTGCTGCCTCTCATGGTTGTTTTTCTTATCCCAAGGAGGTGTGAGAATAGCCTTCGGGAGCAGTGCTTCCTTCTGCTCCTGCTCTGCCTTACCAAGGATCAGTTCTCTCTCATCCATCATCAGATGAGTCCTCCTTGCTCCCACATCTCAGCTGCTGATGGGAATGCTGGGGAAAGGGAACACATTCTTATCCTGCTTTTTACTACTATCCTTTTCCCTCTGCCTTTTGCATCCCACTTCCTAAGCCCATGACAATATATTTGGCAGGCTGCGGCTTGAAACATTTGCTGGTCCAGGTACTTTTAAAGAGAGTTAAAAACGAGGTGGAGGGAAGGGCATTGTTTTGTAGAATCATAGAATATCCTGAGTTGGAATCCATAAGGACCATGGAGTCTAATTCCTGGACACCCCAGGGCACAGGACACCCCAACAATCCCACCATGTGTCTGAGAGCATTGTCCAAACATTTCTTGAGCTTTGGCAGGCTTTTGGTTATGACCACTGCCCTGGGGAGCCTGTTCCAGGCCCAGTCACTCTCTGGGTTGAAGTACATTTTCCTAATACCCACCCTAAACCTCCCCTGACACAGCTTCAGGCTGTTCCTTGGGGTCACCAGTTCCACCCTTACAATGCAGCTTTGGAATTTTTCAGCAATGGTTCACAGCTCCACGTAAGATGCCCTGAAAACACCCAAATGTTCCTGCACATTTCAGCCTGGCTGTGTCCTCTTTCCCTGCTGCACCACGGGGCTCTGCAAGGAGGAGTTCACCACCTATGCTGTGTAACTGCAGGATCACTCAGGTGCCCAGAGGCAGTTGTCAGCCTGCCCTGACACCCACGGATTTGCTGAGCTGCTCCTGCCTCTTGGCTTTCTGCAGGCTGGTACGTGAGCTGTTCCCTCACCCCTGTGTACAGAGGTGCTTACAGCCAGGTGGGCTCAGAGGAGCAGGCGGGCAGAAAATAAAATGAGTCTGTCCATCCACTCTCTTGCCACAGTTACCTGGTCAAGGAGGGGAGGTTTCTGGGAGGGCAGACCCCCACTTTGGCAGGAAGAGAGAGCAGGCAGCTTGAGCTGAGCTCATTTTTCCACAAGCAGATGGATGTTCAGTGGGGACCCACGAAAACCCTCTCAACTCCAGGCTGCAAGCCCTCCAAACCAAAGTGTTGTGCTGACATGGAAAAAAGCATCGCTCCGTTGGTGCTCAGCCTGAACTGCTTCTTCCATGCCACTCAGGACACAGCCACAGCCTCCTCCTGCCCCCAGCTCCCGTGAGGAGCCAGCTGCACACCTGCAGCCAGGTGAGGAGGGAGCTGGAGCTGTTGAGCCACGAGGAAAGGTGGCTGATGGCAGATTCCTCGGGCATTTCCACCCCGCGGGGCTCTTGGCGAGCGAGCGCCCGTCTGCTTTGCAAGCTCTTAGTGCTCCTGCAGGTGGGAGCCAATTTGTCTGCTCTCCTGCCCAGGTGCCATCTGTTGGTAGGATTGCCTGTGCGGTGGATGAGCACGGCGGGGATGGCGAAGGGAAAAAGGGCTGCTGGGGCGGGAGAGATGAGCCTGAAACTTTCCTCGGGTATCTTCAGCACTTCTGGCTGCCTTCTCCTCTGCGCCGTGGCGGGGAAATCACAGCCTGTCATTTGCTGTTCCTGGAGCGTGATGGGGAGCTGAGGCACCGCTAATAGCAAACCATCATTTTAATGCTAATTTCCTACCATTAGCTCAGGCTGAGGGAGGCTCAGCCTGGGTGGAGGGAAGCCATTAACAGATGGAGAAAGGGGGGATGTGTGGGGATTCGTTCTGCACCCCCAGAAGGGACTTCCAAAGGGCAGATGACTAACTACCACTGGGAAAATTGGTAGGAGGCACTGGGGTCAGTGTGTGGTGGGTATGTGGGAGGGAGGAAGAGCAGTGCTTTGTTCCAAATCATCTTCCTATAGGGATTTCTTGAGTGCCTCAGACTTTGGCTTGAATTTGGTGTTTGCTGCTTGTTGCCAGCCCTCTGTGCCCTGTGATCCAAGGGATGCTCAGAGTGCTGGCAGGGCTGCAGCTTTGGGCATCGTTGTCCTTTCAACAAGGGAGACAAGCAGGGTTTGGCTTAGCTGCTGTCATCTTTGGAGGGGCTCCCTAGTGCAGGAGCCTGGAAATCCATGTTGGGTCATGGGCTTCAAAGCAGGGAAATGTGAAGGTGTTCTTGAGATACCTAAGAGCTAAAAAAGAGAAACCTGCCCTTTTTGCCATGGGAGCAAGGTCAGCTGTCCCAAGCTGGAGAGCTGGCAGGAGAAGCCAGTACTCAATTTGGAGTCATGAAGGAAACTCAACCATTTCCCTGCCCTTTCCAGAGGTGGTAGTTCCCGCACCCAGCCTCTTGGTCAGTCTCCTGTAACCATGCTTGCAAAGTGGAAGAGCCTGGGCTGGTGTAGGTGGCTGGAGCTCTGGGGGAGTTTGAAGGAAGATGGCTGGCTGTAAGGCCTGTTTGGGATTGTTTGGGCAGCAGTCAGAGAGGTCCCTCTGCCATTTCCAGACCAGCATGGAAATGTTGGGACCAAAGGAATGGGAGCTCAGATGCTGTGCCTGTCTGGTAAGAAACTGGTGGCCTACTAATGAAGGACAGTGTTGTTTGAAGGGCCCATTGGTGTCCTGTCTGTGCTGTGACACCTCTCCTGAAGACACACCAGCCTGTGCTGATCTAGACCACTGGCTTCATCATTTCACATGGAAGCCTATGTGGATTTTTTTAAAACCCACTAAAGGACTGTTTGAAGACTATTTTGTCATCTGGCAGAGAAGCAGTGGAAGGACAAAAGCAGCCACAACAAACCAGGAACTGGTTAAATGCAAAGGGATTGAAAGCCAAGAAGGGACCATCCTACCACAAGGCTACATTAGTAGAGTACCAGCCATCAGATCCATCTCAGTGTGGAGCATGACTCACTGTTTTTAAAGAAGCTATTTCCATCTGAGAAAATGGCTCCTATATTTTATAAAGGTTCTTCCCAGCTTTGGCTGACGAGAGAAATGAAAAAGTGAAGAGCTACTTTTTCCTAGTTGAGGAGAATCAAACTTTTCCTTCAAGTAGCTGAGCAGGGAGATCAGCGCCTTACGTGTTCCCAAGAATAACACAATCCAGTAGTTTTGGGGGGGAGAAGAGAAGTAAGAATAAAACAGCATTGCTTTTCCCAGTTCAGCACTCTGAATAATGAGCCTGCAAGGCAGAGGGAGAGCTCCCGGGAGAGGCGCCTGCGTGCGGGAGATGGACACAACAAGTGTCTCAGATGGGTCGGTATCTGAAGCCATCTCTCTCTAATTTTCTACATCACTGAGAGCACAGCACAGCACCATCAATCACAGTCAGCCTCCCCTCGGAAAGCCACCTCCTACCTCGCTCTGCCGTGGTGTCCCCCTGTGCTCCTGCCCGTGCTGGGGACTGCAGGACAGCACTGCAGGCACTGTCCCTCCCAGGAGGTTCTCATTCCTCGTGTTAGAGCCTGCTTGTGCTTCTGCCTGTCTTCTTCCTCCACCCCCAGCACCTGCTCCTTGCCAGCACTTCATTTCCAGATGCATCTTCTCTTCCTGGAGTTGGAAAAGGCCAAATGCTGCTTTTATCCCCAATGAGGAGAAGATGTGGGGCTGCCTTACCTGGAATAAACCCACTGTGTGCTACCTGGGGGAGGCCTCAGGGTGGGCTTGGTGCTTGGACTGCTCATCTGAGGATGGGGAGGTTGGGCTTTGCAGTTCCTATGGAGCCATCAGGGCATGTTCTGGGGTTTGCTCGGGACTGGTTCCTTTGCCCCAGCTCTGGGCGTAGAGCTCCCTTCATGCTGTGCTTGTGATGCTATACAGCAGCTCTTGGTCCCTCATCTCTCTTTTTGTGAAGCCTTCTGCTCCTTCCTGGTCTGGCTGTGTTTCTGCCAGACCCAGAGGCACTGCTTTGACAGGAGAACTGGTCCTGGGTCTTCTGGCCAGGCACACTCCTGGGCTGGCCAGAGGGCTGGTGGGACACAGATCTGTGCCTGTGGCTGTTTCTTCTACTGCAGCACAGACATAGCTGGTGGGTTTGCTGCCTCTTGCTTCTTCATCTCTCCCATGTGCTAAATTGGGTGGTCTTCTTCAGTCATGGTGACTCTTGGACCTACCAGAACCTGGCTGACTTGTTCCTGGTATCATGACATGGAAGTTGTTTCCAGCCCCATATCTGACTCCATGCCCTCAAGCTCCAGCTAGAAAACCAAGGACTGAGCTGCTTTCTTGAGCACAGCCTCAGAGAGAAGCATTTCCAGAAGAAACTCTTGCAATTGCCACCTCCCTCTCAGCCTCTTCACTGGTTTCTGAGAGCTGCTGAGCATCCTTGACCTCTCTCTCAGGCACGGCTCCCTGCATGTATCAGCCCTGCTCCAGTGTTGTGGAGCTGTTGATGGCATCTGTAATAGCTGCCTTGTTTACTTCCCAAGTGCCTGCCCTTTCTGTAATGAGCTGTAATTCATCCTGGTTTACACAGGGCCTGGAGATACCTGGAACAAGGAGGGTGTGCCATTAAACCACCCTCTAGACTGCTATCTGGACCTGGGATTGCTGATCCCCTGGAAATGTAAAACAGGGAGGACAAGGAGGACCAGGTGGAGATGGGGAATAACTGCCTTGCAGGGTAAAGGGGGCTGGCTGGGTTGGAAGCTGCTGGGAGGTGGCACACAGGTGCAGATGGATGGTTATGGCAGGCAAGGCAGAGGGATGAAAAATCCCTTTTAAAAGCATCTGCCTCCCTCTCTTCCTCTGCTTTATAACCTGTTTTTATAGAGACTGCACGAGGAACATATTTTTTTTATTAGCAGCTTGGGAGTGGAGAGTAATAAAGATTAATTTTTTTAAATAATTCTTTGCATTATCTTTTAATTTCCTGTGGCAGGGTTTGACTTTTAAATCTGCAAATGGACTTAACTGCTAATGTGCTCATCAGTTCAGAAGTGGCAGCCAAAGGAGCTGTGGGACTTGGTGAAGGTGGGAGAGGCCCCAGAGGTGAGCCTGGAGTCCCAGGAAAAGTCATTCCACAGTCTTCCCTGGCCAAAAGGACCCATTCAGGTCCACAGCTGTATCTCCATCCCAGCAAACTTGGAGAGATCTAATTCATACTACAGCTCGTGATGCCCATTTTGCTTCCTTCCACTGATGGCAGTGATGAAGCTCCTGTGAGGAGGAAGGAGGGAAGCCTGATGTCCCTGCTGTGCTGCTGTGGGTGACAGGTCCTTGCTGGCCTCCTCCAGGGTGGTGTGTCCTGCTGGGAGCTGTGCTGAGCTGTGTGGGATGGTGGGCATGGGGCTGTCCATGCTGGACCCCAGGGCTCGTGCTGCCATCAGGGAAAGGTGGTTACAGCCCTGGGGAGTGGGGAAGTGATAGGAAGGGGATGAAGTGTCAGAGAGAAGTGACAGCACTGGGGATCTGATGGGAAAGGCTCTCCCTGATCCACACCATCCATCCCAGCCTCCACAAGAACAGACCAGCTGGTGCTCTGCTGGGCTTTAACCTGCCTGAGAGACTGGCTTGCACTGGAACTGGAGAACCTTCCCTGGCTTGGATGAGCTCTCCCATGCCCTGTAAGTGTGCCAAGGTGGCACTGGAGGTGGGGAGAAGTGATGACCAGCATGCAGATACCCCAGCCCCAGCTTGCTTTGATCACTGACCACCTTCTCAGAGCTTGTTCTTCACCAGGCAGCCCTTTTGGTTGAGTTTGCTCTGACTTTCTGATCTCCCTGTAGACAACATGGTGGAGGCAGAGAGCAGCTATATGGAGAACCAGCACACTGGCTCCCACAGGTATGAAGGCAGCTGCAGCTCAAGTGCCTGGTGTGGGCTTTGGGAAGACAGAAAGGGAAGCCTAGTGAGGGGTGGAGCATAGCTGGAGTGTCTGTTGAGCCCTGAAAAGGCTTTTAACTGGGTCATATTGCTCCTATGTTGGAAGCAGGACCAGGATTAGAGGTTTTGGAGATGCCTGGGGATGGGGAAGAGCCAAGTCCTGCATGGGGAGCACTGTGACCCAGACTGCTCCTGGCTCCCTCTGACAGATGCCATCTGGAGCAGGCTCTGTGCATGCCCAGGTGTCTCTGTGCCAGCCCTGCTGACCCAGAGGGCTGTGTCCCCCTCTTCCCAGTGCTTCTCTGCTTGGAAGAGTGATACAGGGTAGCTCCAGACTCAGCCTGGCCTCACTGCTGCTCCCACAGCTCCCCTTGCTCCTGGGAAGAGGAGAAACCCACCTCAGACCATGCTCAGGTCGGTCACCCCTTGCCAGATCACCTCTGTTGGCATTTCACTGGGCAGAGCTGTCCTGGATGAGCTGTGGGCACCCTGCAGGGGACGTGGGAGGTCTGTCTTTGTATATGTGAGACTGCCTGGCTCCAGGAATCCTGCCTGCAGCAATCAATGTGGTTTGGGTTCTGGTTTTGTACCTTGGCAGCAGGCCGGGCTCTCATCCTGTTGGCCAGGCTTCATCCAGCTGGATCCTCTGGTGTCCAAGGGAATGCCAAAAAGCTTTGGTGCCTGTGGCTGCTGTGTGTTTTGGGTGGGAAAACTCATTCCTCAGCCTTTTGTTTGAATTCTTCATTTGTTCAAGGCTTGGACAAAAAAATGGGACCCTGCCCTCTGCCAGCAGAAGATGACAGAAGTGCTCCTGGAAGGGAGCTCAGGAGGGAAACTGAGGCTCAAAGAGCCTGTTTGGCACCTCAGTCACACTCACATCCATCCCTCTGTGTACATCTGCCAACCCCTGACTCCCAGCCTACTCTGAATAACCACAACTTTTGAGTTGTGTTTTTCAGCCAAAAGAAGCATCATTTGTTACATTTTCCAGGTGTCAGGAAAACTGGGAAGGCAGTTCCTGACTGTCAATATCTGTCTAAGAGCAGAAGCCTCTCCTGTTGTGGTGGGCTCTTCTTTTTTTTACCTTGTGAATTCACAGAGAGAAAAATGGAAATAAAAAGCAGCAGGGAGAGAGCTGTTAAAAAGCTTAAAGCTGTCACAAGGCATTGGTTAGTTTATGTGCAGCGAAGTATACAAACAAGTTTTCAGCTTGTTGGTTGGAGCCAAGGAGCGGGGTGGGTTTTTTTCTGTGTGATAAATATGTTTTATAGGTCTTTTATGGGATTTTTTTAAAATGCCTGTCCCAATAAATTATTTACCAGGGTAATAAAAGATCAAGGAAATTGTTTCAGCCATATCGCTGAGCATCTAAATCCCAAACTTTTACTGGGGTGGAAGGACCCTCTGAATTCCTGTGGCCTTATGAAAGATGGGCCAGGTGTGCTGTTTGTCTGTGGTGTCCTTCTGGAAGGCAGGTCCCCAGGCACTCTGACACTCTGTATATATCCAGGAGGTCCCAGAGGCTTCACACTGGTTTTCCACCCCCTCAGCCTCTACTCCTGGGGATGGATAGCATCTCCTTCCACCACTGGCAGCAAATCTCTTGATAGTCTCTGACTTTTTATTTAGGTTTCCAAGAGATCTCAGAAGCTTAATGGTCTTTGCTGAGATGAAGTGGGAGTTAGAAATCCCTCAGAAGGCAGGGGGAGCTCAAAGAACACCCATAACTCCTGTGGGAGGGGCTGGAAGGGCAGCCATGCCATCCTGCAGGTAAAAGGAACCTTTTCCCATCCCAGGTGTCTGGGTTTGTTCCTCCTTGCTTGGCATCAGCCTCTGCACTCAGGAAGGGCCAGGTCCTGCTGGCTTGGTCTGCGTGCCAGGCAAACCCAAATAGCCTCAGTGCAGGAGAAATAAAAATGGATGGGGTTTCAGCCACACAGTCTACAAATACATCTTTTTGGGGCATTAAAGTAGGCTTTAAGATATCCAGTCACTCTCCCTCCCTGCTTCTCCCAAGAGGAAGGAGGGGGCTGGGGCTCCTATCAAAGGTCCCCCTTCAGGACTGGGCAAATCCTTTGGCTGCATCCCAGACTTGCTGTAGTAAGTGGGATTAGGTGTAACCCCCACTAGGGTTTAAAAGACATGCAGTTGTTAATGCACCAGCTTTTGTGAGGACTCTGGTCAGGAAAGGTGCAGCCCTGTGTGATAAGCTGGCCACAAATAAATTTAGACAGGATTTTAAAAGCAATTTCTGATGCTTGAAAGGGATCCTTCTGGAGTGGCCTTCAAAAGGGCTGGTGGGTGGGAAGAGACAGCCACTGTTTCAAGATAGCTCTCAATATTCATGGGAAGGATTATTCATTCAGAGCCTTTCCAGAGGGGAGAGTCCTTGGGTATCTGGTGTGCTGAAGCGAGACTGGATTGATCTTTGTTTGTGCTGTCTTTGTCGTATGTTAATCCCTCACTTCGGGGTGTCTGCTGTCCTCTGCAGAGTCCAGGGAGGAATCCTCATCTCCCTCGGTGCCTAATTTGGCTCCTGGCTTTGGTGATGGTCCCGTCTCTCTCTGAGGTGGTGGAGAGTGGCCACAGCTGGAGTCGCATCTGGGGACAGGGAGCAATTTCTCTGCTCAGCCAGCAGGGAGCACAGGGCTTTGTTTGGCCTCCTTATGGTGCCTGGAGGGTTCTGCAGATCTTTCCGTTTTCTGAAATAATTCCTCTGCTATTACAGGGCACTAGGAAATTCACAGAGCTGTTTATCTTCCTTGATTGCTTCCCATGCCACATTACAGTGGTGGCTTTTGGGCTTCCCGTGGGCTCGTCTGACAGTTTGGGGCATGGCCACGTCTCCAGGCCTGACAGATGTGCTGGGGTGGAAATCCTGGGTGGCTGCTGGATATCCTGATCTGCCCTTCTGTGCTGTCCTAAAAAGGGGCTCATTCCTCTCATGTGGGCACTGGGCCAGCAGGAACAGCCCTCTGGCATCTCTTCTCTGGGCTGGTGGCTGCCAAAGTTTTGGGGTGTGTTGGCTGCACCCTAGAGTGTGCAGTGCTGATTCCCACTCCTGTGAGTGGGCTGAGGGCTCCAAGCCATTAAAGCTTTATCCTGGGAAAAATTTAAATCAGCTCTGTGTGTTGTAATGTTTGCTGGGGTCAAGGCCCTGTGGTTTGGCTTTTAGGCTGGCAGCTGGGAACCAGGTTTTGGAGCGGGCTTTGCATCACAGGGAGCAGAGGCTGGAACACTCTGATGTTTGGCTTTAAAGAAAAAAAAGGACACATCTCCCCAGTGTCCCTCTTATTAATTACAAACACGTCCTGCTAGTTTGGGAAGGGATGCCATAAATTTCAGGATTGAGCTGGCACAGGTGTAAGGGACCCGGATGATGTGTGCAGGCCAGGCTCAGCATCCCCTTCTGCTCACTCCAGACTGTGCAGCGTGCCTCCTCTGACTTCAGTGGCATTTCCTCCTGGCTCCCCTCCTCACGATGGGAATTGGACTGCACGTAATTGAAAAGGATGGGGCGTCTGCCAGCAGACTGCCAGCCACATTCCCCTTGGCAGCTTGAGCTCGCTGGTCGGGGACAGGGGAGACAGGCTGGGGCAGACACCTGCGTCAGGGGAGGTATCAGCATCACAGGGATCCCAAATCCATCTCCATCGGAAACTCTCTGGATGTGGCCTCCCGTTGTGAGAGGATTGCCCGTGCCCGGAGAGGGGCTGATATCTCCAGCTGCTGGTGCGTGAGCGGTAATTTCCTCTCGTTCGAGATCTCCCCTGCGATGGCACCAGGACAGACACGTGAAGTGCTGCTCCTCCGAGCAGCTTTCCGAGCCGAGGACTTGAACTTGAAAAGCGTCCTCTGATCCGTCCTGCTGCTGCTGCTGACCCCGGGCTCTGCACCGCCACATCTCCCTGCCCGAGCATCAGTCGGGAGCAGCCGGGGGAGGCAAAGGCTCCTGGGCTTTGCGCGGTCCTGAGCACTAACAAGGGTTCATCACACGCGGCCGGCGCGGGGGGCTCGGTGCAGGGCCACTGATCAAGATGCGAGGGCGTTGTAAACCCGACACCTACAAAGATGCGGGAACAAAGCGGGGCAGGATCTGCATTTCAAAGCGCCTTGTTTCTGTAGCGCTGGAGCTGACGTGCTTCTGCTGCCAAGGCACAGACCGAGCTGTTTGAACAGCGGGACCGGGGAGCCTGTGAGCGCCGGCTCCTGCTCGGGGCACGCTGAAAGGAAAGGTTCCTGACCCCACACTAATTGCACGGTGAGCTGATGCCGGCCGGGCACGGCGCTGCCTAACGCGGGCTGCAGCAGGGGAAGATGTCCTGGAACTGTGTTCTGCTTCCAAATGTCTGTGCTGCCTCACTTGGCTGCTAATGACAGAAGCATCCCTGCCACAGAGTCATAGAATCACAGAATATCCTGAGTTGGAAGGGACCCATAAAGGATCACTGAGTCCAACTCCTGGCCCTGCACGGGATAACCCAAGTGGAGGCTGGCCACACCAGCAATAGGAGATTCTCTTAGGGAGAGCCAGTTCCTGCCTCACAAGCCTTTGGTCCAGGCAGGAGAGACAGCCATGAGAGCAGGAAATGAAATAAAATCCAGTGGTGATGAAATTATTTGGTTTTGTATTCCAGTTGTAGCAGTGATTGAGTCAGGAGTGACAGCCAGAGCCTGGCCATGATTGCTGGACACAGCCTCCTTCACCACAAACAGTGCCTTTTTTTTAAAAAATTGGGTTATTTTTGGCTGTGAATTGGGTTTTTTCTGTTAGTATTTTCTGGAAGGGGAAATTCTAGAGAGTGGGTGGTTTTGGGCAGCATGGCACCACTTTCATTTCTCTGTGCTGTCCAACTCGGCGAGAGATGGAGCATCTCCTCCACAGCACTGCTGGCTGCTGTCACACTCCCAGGGCAGCTGCTTTCCCAGGGGAAGAGGAGCACCAGCAAATCCCAGTTCCTGAGTGATTCCAGCCTGCCCTCCCTGGCTTATGGTGAGCAGACCTCCACATTCCTTGGTGGCCCTGCTGCTGTCCAGACCCTCCAAGCCCAGACCAGGAGCAGGATCCTGATGCTTGGCTTGTGTTGGAACCCTGTGTGCCTCAGAGTTGCTGGAGTAAGGAGCTGTTAGAGGGAAAGATGCTTCTTCCAGGTAGCAAAATTAAAATTAAATAGAGCAAAATAGTGGCTGAACATAGCAGGTAAGGCAGTTCAGTGTGTTCCCTCATCACCAAACTGAGTAGGGAACAAGATGGTTTTATGAATAAAACTGTTCTGGGTGTGTCCAGGTCAGGCACCTGTCTGGGTCACCACTGTGCATTCACCTATATTTCAGAGGGCACCATCAGGAGGAAAAAAAAAAAAAAAAAAAAAAAAAAAAAAAAAAAAAAAAAAAAAAAAAAAAAAAAAAAAACACCAATGTGCCACCACAACCCCCCCGCT
>VWZU01016823.1:436922-447165 GCA_013397095.1 Sterrhoptilus dennistouni | reverse complement strand
TTTTTTTTTTCCCCACAGGGTGCCTGGAACCCTCTGGCAATCATGACCAAAGCTCACCTCTGGCTGTGCCTCCTGGATCCCTGTGCTCACCTCTGCCGTTGCTCAGGCAACAACCTCTGGGCTGGGCTGGATGCAGGGCTGAATTTCCCTCCTCTTTGCAGGGTGCTGCTGCTGGGGAAGCAGCCCAGGCACAGAGGGAAAGCCACGGGTGATGCTGTGGGAAGCACACACAGCAGTTGTGTGCATCCCTCTGGGGATGCCTGGGGGAATTATTCCATCACAGGGAGCTTCAGAAATGCAATATTTTATTAGAAGCCCATTAAACTGTTCAAACAGGTGATTAGGAGAACGGTGATGATGCAAATTGAAACGAGGCAGGGGTGGACTCTCTACCTGGGCAAGGAGAGCTGTGGGGTGGATTTCCACTGAGCAAGGAGAACTGTGGCTGCAGGGCTGAGGTCAACTCTGTGAGGCCAAGATAAGGAATGGATAAAGCTGAGAGATTTGAATGGGGTGGGGGTGGAATGAAGGGCTGCAGTATTTTGGCAGAGCTATTGGAGAGGGGAAGGGACCAGCCCTGGGGTGGAAATGGTCCATCCACAACTTCAGCCCGTGGAGGACTGTGTGGACATGTCTATCCCATGGAAGGCAGCATCCTGTCTGCATTTGGATGGGAAGCACCAAGTACGGGCTGGATCAAGGATGTTACAAACTTTGGCCACCAACCTTTGGGTCCCTTTAGGAAGGAACCAACACAGGGATGAAGCACATGGGGAACATTTGTCCAGCAAGGGCAGGAGAGGAGCGAGATGGGAGGTGCAGGATCTACTGCTCCATACCTAGATTTTGTCCCATTATCCTGCTGATCAGCAAAAGCAGGAGACAGTTTAACTGGAGAGTTGGATTTAAGATTAAAAAATAATACTTTTTTTTTTTCCTGCTCTTCTGTAACTGTGTTGGAGAGTGACAGGGTGGGAGCTCTTGGCAGCTGGGATGTTAAATGTTTTTCCACATGGTCTCTTGATTATTAATGGATTTTAGCACTTGACAAAGTAGAAATTAGGAGATAAAAGCTATTAGAAACTAATTTGGGTAATCACTGATTCTGTTCCCCCAGGAGCCTTTCTGAGAGCATTGCTCCCAACACCACTGCCAAGTCTCAGGAGAGAAGGAATCTCTCTTCAGCAGAGTTTCCTGGGCTTTGGAAGAGCCCCCTGATCTATGGCCAATGAGGAGATGACTTGAATGGAGCAGGCCTGATCCAAACAACACTATTCTCCCAGCACCCTCCTGGGATTTATAAGATTTCACATCCCTGGACACTATTTGGGGTGGTTTATGTGCCACAATTTCTTTTACTGTTATGCTGGTGAAACAACCATAGAAACTAGCTTGGGAAAACAAGGAGGGAAATAAATCCTCATGGCATGGGCTCTCCCAGCGATAAAATGAGCTACAGGTGGAGAAATAGACCCTTTATTTCCTTCAATTCCCATATTTTTGAGTGGATCAATACCACCAGGGGCAAGGAAAGGGTGAGGAACCATTGCAGGGAATCACTTTAAGGGAAAAGCTGGAAGGTGGTAACTGATGAGGCAACCACTGCTGATTTTTGAGGCAGATGGGCTGGGAGGGTTTGCATATCCCAGGAGGGTTTATATACAGAGAAGAGGATGCCTGTAGGCTGGGAGAGCACTTTTTAAAATAATTTGCCTGATTTTTTTCCTTCCTTTTTTCCCCATCCAGTCAGTCTTCACTTCTGGCATATGCAGTAGGAGCAAAAGGTCTGTCTTGCAGATTTTTGGGGATTTTATTCCACCCTATTGGAAAATCCCTCCAAATCTCATCCCATCAGCCCACCAAAATTTGACCATCCCAACCTTTGTTCCAGGAGCACAGCCCAGAGGTCCTGTGGGAGCACAGTCCTGGGGACAGCTCTGAGGGTCCCAGGGGAGCTCCATCCCAGGCAGGGGTCAGGGCCCAGTGGATGAGGTAAGTCCTCCAGCCAGGCTCCTGGCTCTGTCCCTGGCTCCAGCACTGCTGATTTACACTGGCTGTGGTGACACCCCAGGGCAGGACACCCATATTTCATGGAAGGGGATATTGCTGCCGGCAGTTGTGAGCTCAGGGAGGAGAAAGCCATTTGCCATCGTCATCCCTGGTCCTCTACAAATTTTTCCACTTGCAGAACGGGGTGCAGTGAAGAGACTTTATTTGATGGCATCTAAAGAGGTCTCCACCTTCTCCTGAAGAGCTGGGAGCAGCTGAGGGCACTCAAGGAGGGCAAGGGCTGGTGCAGGCTGGGTTAGGTGGCTGAGGTTATGCTTTTTGATCTTTGCTTAAGGAGGAGTTGGTGGGGAGGGAAGAAGGGAGCTGAGGAACTGGGACTGGGGCTTCTTGAGTTCTCCACTAGCTTGAGCCATCCCAGGTTCTCACTGAGCTCCTAGTGGGGACACAGAGGGGTGGCTGGGACATGTCCTGCATGCCTGGGCTTGCGGAAACCTCCCTCTTGCCTGCTCTGTGCAGATTCTCCTGTCTCCTTCAGAGACTGTGGCAGGAGGCTGAGGAGGAAGAGGAAGAGGGAGGAAGAAGCTGAGGTCACCACCATTCCAGGAGGTTGAAATTTTCCCCTCATTCTCCTTAAGAAGTGGCCATTTACCACAGGCCCTCTAAATCCTCCCTGGAGAGAAAACACCAGGGAGCATGGCATGGAGGGATGAGAGCCCTCATTGGCTTTGAAAGAGATGGCAGGGAGGAAAAACAGCCCACCATTGGCAAAGGGGAAAAACAGACTGAAAGAGAGAGAAGCTTAAAATGTGCTGAAACAGCTGATGACAGCCCAAACAGCAGGAGAAGGCTCCTGCCTGCCAATTAACGAGGCTCTGGTGCTAATTTGCCACCTTGACTGCACTTCTGAGCTTGTCAGGAGAAGAGGGAGGAAAAACAAAAAGATGAGGCTAAAAAAGAACCGTCGAGGCTTTGGTTCGCCTCTTGGCTATGCAGATGTCACTGGGCTTCCGGGAGACAGGGGAAGCAAGGGGGGCTGGTGGCAAACCGCACCAATCCACAAGCCTGGCATGTGAAGAGAATGATGACCAGCTTCCATGGACTTGTGTTGGCAGAGCAGCTCTAAGCCACGGTGCTGCCTGACTTAGGGATGCCAGTTTCCCAGGGATCACATCCCACCATCTGCTGGGTCAGTTGGGAGAATGAGAGGTGATCCCATGTGTGCCCAGGAGCATCTCTGGTACCCGTGGTGAAATCTGAGTCATAAAGGAGCCAGAACAGCCCTGTGCTTGGGCAGAGAGGGCCACAGGCACCTTGGCATCTCCTGTCTCCCCCAGAAACACTGTCAAACACAGAGGAGATCTGCTGGCAGCTGCCTGGTGGTTTGGTGTGGCTAACAGAGCCAGAGGAGCCCTGGGCAAAATGCTCAGCGTGAAGCCTCCTGCCAAGCCAAACGTCTGATTCCCACTTCTTGCCCATCCTGCAGCCCAAACCCAGAGACCATGGGGATGGATTAAAAGCAACATCTGCACCAGTGTGCTGTTTGCATGCAAAGCAAAAGAGTTTCTGCCAGGGAAGCGTGTTACCTGGAACCCTCCCAGCCCTCCCTCTTCCTCTGGGATGTTTTAATTCCTATGCATCCTCCTTCTCCCAGGCTGACAGTTTTAGCTCGAGCCACAAGGGGTAAACTGAGGCAGGCTGGAGCAAGAATGCAGACTAAGCCTCACAGCCTCTCTCCATGGAAAAACTGTTCTTGGTGTTTGGGCCCAGCCTGATGTGGAGATGCCCTCGGGCCAGGAGGCTGAAGGCACCACCTCATGGCACACAGGGCTGGAGGCTCAGCCAGTGCTGTGGAAAAAGGGTGAAGACAGGAGGGGGAAAAGGGTGTAGGTCACATAGGTGGAGTTGTGGGCTGTTTGCTCACGTGCAGCCCATCACTGGCTGTCTCAGGGCGGGAGATGGAGTTAGGACCAGCTCCAACCTGGGGGCCATGAGCTCTCTCTGTCCTGGGAGAGCTGTGCAGATAACTCCATCCTGCTGCCTGGGCTGGGGTGAAACATCCTGGCCTTTCCCTGGCCTCCTTTTCCCTGGCAGAGCTGCTAAACAAATGTGTCAGGAGGGAATCAGAGTGTCTGCAGTCAAATGAGTGAGGAGCTCAGCTTGTTATTAAAGGCCATTTTCTGGCTTTTATACTGCAGAGAATCTCATATAAACACAGAGCCTAGGAAACGACAACCCCAAACACAGCAGTTGTTAAAACCTAATGGGTTTGATGGTGTACCCCTGGTTCAGGTTGGCACACTGGCTATTTCCATCCTGAGGCCAGACCCCGCTGGTGCTGTGCAGCAGCAGCTCTCCAGCCAGCCCCGCTGCCATCAGCACTGTTCTGTGCAGGGGAGAGCACGGCAAGGTAATCAAATGCTGACCTCCAGTTATTAACCTCGTCCTTTTAATCACCTCCATTGAGTGCCTTAATTGCTGAGCAGGGATGGGAGGACCTGGCTGCTTCCACCAGAGATTCCCACGCAGCCTGGCAGTCCCCTCCCAGGGCATGCTGCTGCTGCTGCTGCTGCTCTTCCTTTAACTCACACACATCCCCCAAAAAAGGGGGCAGCGGTTCTCTCCCAAAATACAGCAATTTAGCAGCCAAATTCAGGGAACCAACTGTGTCTGTTTCTCTGTCACTGAGTTAAAGAAGGGGGTGCAGCCCTGTGGGGTTGGGGGTGGGTGACCAAAGCCTTGTTTGCCTGTCCCTGGGCTTCCCAGTGGGGTGCTTTTTGCTGAGACAGGGCTGTGCCAGCTGCCAGCCTTGGAATGCCATGCACAGCCTCACTCCTAATGGGAATTGGCAATTTGGGCCACATTTGGTGCTTTTGGGCAATAGATAATGGATCTTGCTGGGGGCTGTGGAGAGAGGAGAGTGCAGCCCCAGGGGCAGCTGCTGAGGATGCAAAGAGCTGATGGCTCATCCTTCTGGCTGCCTGCCTCCCCCTACTCCCTGCTTTTTATTTTTTTGCATAAATTAAAAGTAAATGGCCTTCAACCACCTCTCCCCTCACACAGGGGATTGTTAGGGCATCACCAGGCTCCATCTGGAGCCTACACAAAGACAGAAAAGTCCAGGGTCCATCTCTTGATGGGTTCCTTGAGGTGCTGCCAGTCATCCCAACAGCTCTTGCATTTATGTTCAGGTGGGTTTAGAATGTGGGACTGGTTCAGGACACCAAAAAACACGTCAGGAAATGCTCTGTCAGGAGGAGATGGGATGGAGTTGAGGAATGATAGCCTGACACATGGCCCACATGATTATGGGGAGAACCCGAGCATGGGCTGGGTTAGAAGACACCTTAAAGTTCATCTTGTTCTAGCCTTCCATGGGCAGGGACACCTTCCAGCAGACCAAATTCCTCCAAGCCTCATCCAACCTGGCCTCAGACACTTCCAGGAATGGGGCAGTCACAGCTTCTCTGGACAACCAAGAAGTGATGAGATGGGTGTACAGCAGAAGCCAAAATAATTTCACTAGCTGGGAATCCTCCCGGCAGCCCTGCCTGCTCAGGAACACTGCTGGCCTTCATGCCTATGCCCACCCCATCCCCAGGCTGATGTCCGCCAGCTTTGCCTGGGGAGCCCCAGAGGATGGCTTTGACTTCTCATTTCCTCCTGGTTTGTTTAACTGCCTGATTTTTATGTTTTTTTTCCCTTTAGGACTGGGAGAAAGAGAGGAGAGTTGGGCAAAGGAAGACAGATGTGTGGAAAACAGAAGTCTAGGTGACAGATTGAGGGCTGCTATAACCACAATAGCCAGCCTGATTGATAGATTAGACAGGGAATATAAATAGCAAGTATAGTTTATCTATCCCCATTTTATTTTCCTCTTGTCTGCCTCTTTATCTCTCCTGGTGTTATTTTCCTCACGCTTATCTCTTTATCTGCCCAGCCCGAGGATGGAGGAGAGGTGGGTGACAGAAGCAGGATGGATGAGTTCAGCTTTCCACCGCCTTTGCAGCATCCAAGCAGACAAGTTTTGCCAGCTGTGGAGGATTAGAAAGCAGCCTCAGATCTGCACACTGAATACACTTTTCCCACCCCTCTCCTTTCCCCTGCACCATCCCCTCTGTCCTCACACCCTGCCCCAGGGATGCTGCGGTTGGAGAGTGGGCTCCTTCCTCTCTCTGGCTCATCCCTGGCCAAGGAATGAGGGCAGCCAGGGGAGCAGTGAGCTCTGCTTGTCTGGGAACCTGGCGTTCCCATCTGACAGCCGGGCAGCTCCACTGCTTGATATTCCGGTCAGGCACCGAGTACAGCAGCGGCAGCAGCACCGGGAAGAAGGGAGGGAGGGGAGCCACACAGCACGGGAAAAGACAGGGCTAGGGATGACAGTAACTGTTCTGTTCTTTTCTTTCTTTTTTTTTTCCCTTTTTTTTTTTTTTTTTAATCTCAGTTGGTTTTGGTTGCTCTTTTTGCTCAAAAAAGGCATTTTTTAAAAAATATATTAAACAGATACATTTTACTAAGATGTCTCTTGGCTGGAGCCACTGACAAGAAATGACACTCCCCAAATGAATAGGCTTAAAAAAACCTGTCCCAAACAAACCAAATAAATAAATACATAAATAAAACATTTTCCTTTTCTTTCTTTTGCATTAGTTTTTTTTGTTGTTGTTGTTGCTGTTGGTTTTTTGTTTTGTAGGGAATCATGGCCCAGAGGTCTCTGTGATGGCAGTGCCCTGGAGCAGGTGCCAGGTCCTTCCCAGGCAAGGGGTGAGACAGTGCCTCAGCACTGCAGCAGACACGAGGTGCTTGTGGAGAGGCCCCAGGGCAGACCTGACAGGTCTCCAGGGCCTGTGCTGTGGACCCCCACCAGCACCATGTGCGAGGGTATGGCTGCAGGATGGATCATGGGGGATGCAAAGGCAAAGGTGCCAGTAAAAACCTCTTAAAAAGACTACAAAAGCTGGGGTGGCAAGGAGGCTGCCACTGGGGGATCCTTACTGTGGGTTAAGCACCTGCTCTGGTGGGATCAGCAGCTGCCTCTGGCCAGGCCACACCCCCCTGGGCCATTGGCACACCTCCACAGCCCCCTCCGTGGCAGCCACAGTGGCATTGTCCCCGCACCCGGGGCCAGTCTGCCCTGCATGAGCCACCCCTCCTCCTTAGTCCCACTGGCATCCTCCATCCACTCGAGCCCTGTGTCTCTTTGGCCAGTTGCTGGGTGTACCATGGAAGCACGCAGTTGGCACTAAGGTAAGGCCTTGATTTAAATTTTTAGGGTTGTTATTTCTCTCTCCTCCCTGGGAAGTCTCTCCTCCCAGCCCCCTGTCGCCGAGGTCTGAGCGCTCCCAGCTGTTAGCTGCACAGCTTGCCCGTCTCCTGCTCCAGAGTGTTGGGCAGCTTGGAGTTGAAGGCTCTCAGGGAGGACTGGATCCTCGCCACCTCGTTGTTGGCCAGCTTGAGCCGGTGCCGCAGCAAGCAAGTGAAGAGGTCGAGGCGGATTTTGCCAGGGGGTGAGAGCCTGTTCACCCTGTCCCTGATCTCCAGCAGCTGGAGCATGGCTGAGTCCTGGGAGCCCTGGGTGTAGGGGTAGTCCAGCTGGAGGATCAGGTCACGGATAGCGTCCGGCTCAAAGGGCAGGCTGTAGCCAAAGACTTGCAAGCTGTTGATTTTCATGTACCCCAGGTTCTTGGAAGGATCTGACATCTCCAAGGGTTCATAATAGATTGTCTCATTGGAGCTGTCATCCAGAGACTTGATGCGGCTCCGCAAGTAGACGTGGACCGTTTCAAAGAAGGTCTTCCACTTGTTGCCCAAGGTGATTGTCCAGTTTTGACACTGGGCAGAGGCGTCTACGGTAGTCCTTTCCCAGTCTGGGAAGCTGCCCTCATTGACAGGCATGAACCAGCTCTCCGAGTGGCTTCCCCCGAAGGGGTTGACATAGATGGCCATGACGGGCTCCAGGGTGCTGTTCTTGGTGAGGCAGATCTGCAGAGAGAGGGCCAACATGACGTGAACCAGCCCGGGCTTGTACTTGTTGCTCTTGAGGGTCAGGAGCATGCGCTTCCTCCAGGAGGGGTCAAACCAGCTTCCCAGGCGCATGTCATTGCTGATGAAGATGGAGTGCACCTCGATGCGGCTGTCCCGTTTCTGCAGGAGGTACTTGAGCTCCAAGTCCTGCAGGTCGGTCTCCAGCCCCAGGTAGTGCTCCAGAGAGTCGGCCACCTCGGGGCGGCAGAAGCCCTGGGTGAGCACGTAGCCGTGGTTGCAGGTCCCGCAGCGGGTGCTGTTGTCCTGGTCACAGCTGGCACAGGCTGGCCCCTCGCCCAAGGCACACGGTATGGACCCCTGGCAGGAGGGCTGCTCGGAGGGACAGGTACAGCTGTGGCTTTCTTCCAGGAAGGTCCCAGGCACGGTGGTCTCGCTGCAGTACAGGAGCGACTGTGCGCGGCTCCACCAGAAAGGGAGGGACCTGGTGCAGAGGAAACGCAGAAGAGAGGCTTTGATGGCACCTTTTGGGATGTGACTGACTTTCACCTAAGAATGGAAGAGCTGCCCACCTTGTGTTTGTTTTCTGCTCTGCTGGTGGCCCCCCCATGAACCAAAACCCATTTTTCACCTTCAGGTTTGTACCTGATCTCTCAGGGCCACATTCCAAGCTGGTACAGCCACTCCTGCTGCCTGCTCACCCCCAGGCATCCCTGCTAGATGGGAGCTTGTCCAGTTGCAGCCACAGGAGGTAGCCTTGGCCCTGAGCCACCCTTGGGGCATGGGGCAGTGTCCCCAGCAAGGGATGCCATGGCACTCTACCTCTCCTTTGGCAGCTTGAAGCGAGGCTGGCGGAGGCAGCGTTTGCTGAGGTTGAAGAGCCGCCGGATGAGTCGGTAGGTTTTCCTGGAGAGCAGCTTCAGGCTGGTGCCCAGCTGTTGGTAGCGATGCTGGACATCCAGATCCATGGCCCAGAAGTGGGAGATGGCTGTCCTGTTCAGGAAACGATCCGTGGGCAGCCTTTTCACCAGTGTCTGAAACTCCTCTGTGGGGAGAAGGAGACGGTGTCAGCAGACCCCAGAGAGCAGGCGGTGAAAGTGGAGCTGAAAGCTCCCTCCACCTGAGCTCTGAAATTTCCACAGTGAGAAGACCACCCTGGAGACCCAGCACCCAGCCTGGGCTGCTCGCAAGGACAAGGAGATGTTTGGTGGGGTCTCCCCAGCCTCACCTGACTCCTCGAACTGGCTGTGGTGGATCTCCCAGGCTCGCCCCAGCTGGGCCAGGCTGCTCTCCAGCGCCTGGATGTCGGCCTCAGGGCAGTTGCAGCGGGGGAAGGCGGGCTGGCACTGGCAGCGGCAGTCGCTCCGGCGGCACAGCAGCTCCCCGGCAGAGCCGCAGGCGATGTAGCTGAGAGCGGCCGCCACGAACCTCTCCCGCAGGTAGGAGGGGAGCACCGTCTGCAGCCCTGTCAGAGGGGGCAGCCCCGAGAGCATCAGAGCCCGCACGGAGCCCCTCAAACATCCCCTGGGCGAGGAGGGCACGAGCCTCCCCCCTCCCCGGGCTCCCACCCTCGCACGATTATCATATCAATTTGCTGTGGAGCCGCTTGTCTGGGCTCTGCATCGATCTTGGCTCCTCTTGGCAGACAAGAAACAACCTCATCCTGCCCAGCTTTTATTATTTTCATCCCCTATCCTCCCCAGCCCTGAAATTAGAAGCAGCATCTCATGCCAGCATCCTCCCCTCCAACCCCCTGTGCGCCCACAAGCATCCCATGGTAGCACTTGTCTACCCCCACATCCCCACCAGTCCAGTCCTACCTTGGAGCTGCACTTTGTTCTCAGGGCTCTGCACCAGGACAGAGCTCACTGAGTCCAGGTTGTCATAGTTGCTGCAGCCAAGTGGCCCTGTCCGTGTTTCTGTCACCTAAAGCGGGGACAGGCAGGTGGTCAGGGATACAGGAGGGGACACAGGATGTGCTACTCCGCTGAGAGCACTGCAGATAATCCCTGACCCCGCTGGCCAAGCCCCACTCCTCATAGCAGGGCGACGATCGGAGAGGAGAACTAATTATCTCCTAATTAGCTAGTTGACAGGCGGCAGCCCTGCCTGCAGCCCACTGAAAAATGTGCCTTTATTAGCGTGCCCAATTTCCCATAAATAATGGGAACGTGTTAACTTTCCCTGCTCCCTCCTCTCTGGGTGATGCCGTTTTGGGTCTGGCCAGCTGCGAGGGGCTGCCAGTGAGGCCTGG
>VWZU01016823.1:357920-424215 GCA_013397095.1 Sterrhoptilus dennistouni | reverse complement strand
ATGGCCGCCGGCGGCTTGTGCTGGGTCTGCTCCCCGCGGGCCCGGCTGGAGGTGATGAGGGTTTCTGCTTTGTCTGCCCCTGAGCAGAGTCACCTTTGCTGCAGCCTGATGGAAAAATACTCCGCCGCCCGGTGTATCCCATCCTGCCTGTGCGTGCTGCCTCCCGTGCTTCTGCCCCCAGGTTTTAGGCTCCGGCCTGTTCACAAGGTCTGGGTGGTTCCCACCTGCTCTTCATCCTCTGGGTGAGGCTTGTCTGCCCTTATCTCATGGGCTCCTTAAGTTTTCTTCCACCAAAAAAAACCTCCTACAATTTCCCTCTTTGTTTATGCAGAGTGAGGCCTCCACCTCTTGTATGCAGGGCCCTGCTTCCCTCCTCACCACCTGGGACAAGTCACTGAGATGTTTCATTTTTGGTGACATTGGTGCAGAATGTCAGTTCCTTACCCACACATAACATCCTGCCCTGGGAAAATGCCACCATCACTTCCCTACAGCCCCACAGCAGCTGTGTCACCTCCTGCAAGCCTTGTCCATCTGTTGCTTCTCTGGCTGCACCTTGGGTGTCCCGTGAAGTTCTCAAAATGCCACCCTTGTTTGGGTGTTGGCCCACAAATGAGGACCTGCTGTGTTGCTTGATGTGACATTGCCCTGCTGTACCACCCTTGTGTGTAGCAGTGACCCCAGGTTGGGTTTATTTCCCAGCAGCTCATCACTTCCATGGTCTATGGACCCCTCCACATGGTAAACCCCCCCAGTCCCGCTGGCTGGGTGGGCTTGGGGCAGCCCTGGCTGCTGGGTGGGCGTCCCCCTTCTCCCGGGAGGGCGGCAGAGACAGGCGTGGGGCTGCTGATACCGTGGGGAGGGGTGTGGGGACAGCCGGGGGTGTCTGTCCGGAGTGCGGGGGCTGTGTGGGGAGGGCCGGGCCGTGCCCCTGTCTCGGCCCGAGCCCTGTGCTGCGGGATGCTGCGGCGGAGGCCCGAGAGTGTTGCTGTGGCAACAAGGCAGCGGCGCTGCGGATGCCGGGCACGGCCGCCAGCCCCCGCCGCCGTGATGTCCCCGAGGCCACCCCAGGGCTTGTCCCCTACCCCCCTCCGAGCCCATCCCGTGGAGCCAGACCCCGATGGGCCCCGGGATCTCGGGTGCTGCCAGCAGGGAGCACCTGGGTGGAGATCGGGAGGAGGTTCATGGGCATGACCCCAGCCCATACTGTCGGGTTTTCCTCAGGGAATTTTCAAATCCGTGAGGTACCACACACTGGGCAGCACAGGAAAGAAGCTGCCTGCCCTGGCAGCCCCCACTGCATTGATGATGCCTGGCAGGAGTTTGGTTTTGCCAGGCAAATAGAAGGATGACAAGCCCTGTGCCAGAGCACCCTGATGTCCTGGTGCTGGCCAGGCTCTCTGGGGCAGTGCTGCTTGGGACACTGATCTCCCAAAAACACGACTGTGCATGGTGTTATTCCAGCCCCCAGTGTGCAGGGCTTTGGGCTGTGGAGACACAGAGGTGATCTCAGTTCAAGTCTTCCTGCCTGGAATGCTGGGGCTGGAATGCTGGCAAGAGGGGGCACCTTGTGGGTCCCCTTTTAGCCAGGGGTTTGGCTTGGTGACTTCTGGGAAATGCCATGTTACATCTTCCCCTCTCCTGTGAGACAAGGGCTTGCCCTGAGGCTGGCATGGCCCCTTTGCCATCTGTGGGTGTTACTGTTCTGGGCTGTTTTACCATGTGGGGGTGTTGTTTTTATTATTATAATTTTTATAGTTATTATTATTGTTATTGCTACTACTACTACCACCACCACTATTAGCCTGGACACTGCTTTTGCATGGCAGAAGCTCTGAAATACACAGAAGTCTTTCAAGGCCCAGACTTGGCAACTCAGAGGCTGCAACCTCTGGATCTGGAGGCTCCCCTGCCCCAAATACCCAAGAGCATCAGTGCTGTCACTGCGCACTTGCTGGGGACATGGCTGTGTCAGGTTGTTGCCTGGAACTGGTGTGAGTGGCTGTTTGTGTTTTCACAAGCCCTTGTGCAGGGACTGGAGTGTGTGCTTGAGCATCTTTCCAGAAATGTGGCTTCACACAGTGCTGCTTGCACCATCCCTGGCAAACTCCAGACCCGTTAATTGCACCCACCTTGCTGGGTTTGAATGTATTATAAATAATATTTTGGAGTGGGGGATAATCCCCACACACCACTGGTCTGGTTCAGTGTCTGAACCAGGGGGAACTGGGCAGCTGCCTCCTCTGCTCTGGTGGTTTTCAGGTCTAGAGCTTCTGCACAGAAAAGGGGTTCCCAAGGGAAGGTAAACTACTACCCTGGCTGACAGGCTTGGACCAGACCCAGGTGCTGCCCCTGATCAGTAAGGGCCTGGTTTTGGGCTGGAAGTACCATGAAGTGCCCCACAGAGGCTCATGGCAGTGGCACCTTGGCTCCCTTGTGGGGGGGTCTCCCTATGCCTCAGTTTCCCATCAAAGAGGGTGTGAGCATGCAGGTAGGTGGCTGCAGTAGGGGAGTGAGTGAGAGGAGCAGCTGGGAGAGGGTCTGGATCAGGGAGCCAGAGGATGGTGGGGTATCATCCACCTCCAGTCTCCCTCAAATTCTTCCTAAATAATTCAGGGGCTTTTGAGATTGGCAAGTTTTCATGGACACTAGCATGTGTGGTTCCCCTACCTTGGTGACACCTCTCTGCCACAGTGGCCAAAGCAGGCATCCCACTGATGGATGCATGGATTTTTCTCCCAACTCAGGATGTGCTGGGGTCTTTTGGAGAGCCATGTATGGTGCTCGTTAAAGCTGAAGTGCTGGGGGGAGATGTTGAACTGGGCATGCCAAAAATGGCTGTGATCCTGACCCCTGATAACCCCTGATGGGAAGCTCCAGTAACATAAATTAATGATGGGCTTTATATTTATCTTTACGCAAGAGGATGAGGCAGTGCTTGCTGCCTGCTTTCTTTGCACCTTTGCTGGGTCTCACCCTCCCTGCTGTGTCCATCCCAGTGCCAGTGACAGCTGTGAGTGCCTTGGTGCTCAGATCTCCCAAACATGGGGACCTGCTGTCCGCTCCTCTGTCCCTCCAAAAGCAGATGGGCTGTCTGTGGGGTTATGACTTCTGCTCTAGGAGGAGGTGAGATGCTTGGACAAAGCTTTTCCCTGCTTTGCAGCTCTTTTTGCTAATGAGTGGAGCAAGTTTTAACTGTGCTGGCTGCCTTCTTGCACACGTGCTGCCTCACTGCCTGCATTTGCTCGGGAGCAACTCAGGGCTCTCACCAATAAACTTCACAGTGGTTTAGATGTTTATTCCCAAAGGGACCCCAACACCATCTCCCCATTTTACTGTAGGGTTTTCTCCCACCTCCTGAATTTTTGGGAAGTGCTGAGGGTGTGGGAGCCGGGATGGGGCCGCTTGCTGTGCACCAGGCTGCCTGCATTTAGTATCAATTGCTTTCATCCTGCTCTCATCCTGCTGTAAATCAAGCAAACCTTCATTTGGAGTGGTGGCCTTTCATCTTGTTTTGTGTTTGTGGTGTTAGTTGTATTTTTTTCCTGAAGGGAGGAAGCGTTTTGCTGGTTGGTGACCATTAAGAAATGCTAATTTGCAGCTCAATATTCCCTGTCTGCTTGCCTTCACACCCCCTTCTCCCTCACTGCTTGGCTCGGCAGCATCCAGCCACATTTGATATGTCATTAACTGGATTCACACTCCTGCAGGCTGCTAATTTTTTTTGGGCCCCATCCTTTGCAGGTTATAAAGCAGCACGAGGGGTATTTATGAGCATCCTGGCTTCCCTCAGCCCCTTGGGCTCAACGGAGATTTGTGATGCAATTAAAAGCCCCGCCAAAGACGGTGTCTTTGACTCCTTTGCCTTCTCTGTAATGCAATAAATGTTTGAAAAGTAAAGTCTTGAAATACCTTTTTGAGTGTAAAATCGACTTGAGAAATGAGAAAGCAGAGCTGACAGGTTGAACTCGTGCTTTCTGGGTGCCATATATTTCAAGATCTTGAAATACTGGATGGTTTTTTGCATGCTGGTATTTTTTTTTTCTTTTGAGCGTGGAGGAGCTGAAGGAGCTGCTTCTGCCTCTCCAGGTTCCCAGCCCAGTTGGTGTGCTCTGAAATACGGCAGTGCAGCCCCTCATCTCCCCACTTCCCACTGCCCTCCCGGGAGCCTCAGCAGCAGAGAATGGGAGACGGTTCTTAACTTCAATGACTTTAATAGATTATCATAAACTCCAGCCTTAATACAAGCTGTCATGATTTCAAATTATCTTACTTTTAAATTAAATAGATTCCTTTTTAAATACAAAATCAATTCTAATTTTTTAGAGGGGGGAGATTTTTCAAAGGCACCGATGAGCTGGGCATATTTAACTGCTCTTGAATATCTCCCCGAAATATCTAATCAATTTTTTTTTTTTTTGCTAAATCCTAGCTAAGCTCTTGGCTCTACTGCTGGAGGCTCTGGCCCTGACTTCTCTATGTTAATAACAGGATAGCAGAGGCGGGGGGTTGCAGGGATGTGAGGCAGATCAGGGAGGGATGTGGCTGCTGCTAATCGGGGTGACGGCCACTGGAGCGCCCACCCGCCCTGGCTCTGGCCAGATATGACACCCATCAGCTCTCATCCTCATCCCACACAGCCCCCTGCTGCTGTGGACTGCTGGAGATGGTGTCCTCCTGCTCTGTCCTCTGCCCCCAGCTCCTAAAGGGCCCTGGAGGAGGCAAGCAGGAGCCAAGGGGCTGCAAGGTTGCATTATCCCACACTTTTTTCCAGTTCCATGTCAAGTGAGGAGAGCATCCTGTTGAGCTTTGTTCCTGTCACCTAGATCTGGATGCTGGCTGTGGGTCCCAAAGCTGTTGGCACACAGGGCAGATCTTTGGTGCCAGCTCTCCATGGTGGGAAGCAACTCTTGGGGTGTTGCAGTGCCATTCCCTGGCTTGACTTAATTCCCAGGGGCAGCCCCACCAGAGGCCCCCTTCCCATCATATGTCACCATCTCATGGGAGCGGACTGTTGCAGAGGGCTCCAGCAGGGCTGTCTCCACGATGGGCCCCCCAGAGTGAACCTTGCACCAGGGAATAGGTGTAATGGTGAAATAATGAAGCAAATATTAAGAAATTCTAAAGTACCTAGAGAATAACCAAGTTAAATTATACCAAGGGAGCTCAATTGCCTCGCTTAGATTGATTGAATTACTAAATGAGCCTGACTAATGGAATGGAGTGGATATATCGGACTTTTACTCGAGATCCTGAAATAATTTCTCTAATAAGATTGTGAGCCATTAATTGAACTTGGCTTTGATCCTGGACACTGTCGCATGCTCTGAAACCTGCTGGTGTGATCTGTGCATGCTCTGAAACCTGCTGGTGTGATCTGTGCTCTGGCAGGCCCAGCCAGGGGACAGCTGCTGTCATTTTCCCGCTGGGTGGCTTGGAAGGCAGCCGGGGGATTCACCTGGGGAGGTCCCAGGAGCTGGGGTGGGGAAGGGAACCTAAAACACCCCATCTCAGCTGCCCTCCTGCCCCTTAGCAACCCCCATCCTGGCAGGGGGATTCACTGAATTCCTCCCTGCTGCCAGCAGCTGGTCACCTGGCTGGGGTCTGAACCCTGTTTCCATGAATTTGAGATGGATGCTTGGGGTGTATGCCTACTGAAAATCCAGGAGTGTCCCTTGCTACATCCTCCTGGAGTGGTTGCTGCTGGTGGTGGAACATTGTTGTAGCCCCTAGAGTGCTGCTGGCTGTCTGGTCTGCTGTGTGAGATGTCTGTCCCCAAGGCTTGGGGGCCTCCAGAGTTTCCAGCAAAGCAGAGAGGGATCTATCAAGGGGATGCATCCTATGCTGGAGCACCTGGTGGGGCAGGACATGCTCATCTAATAGCAATATCTAATAGCTCATTTAATAATTGGCTGAAAACTGCTGGTGGGGCCCCATTCCAGCCCCTCCTCTTGTCCACACAGTGTAACCACATCCCTTTTCCAGCTGGGTCCAGAGCCTGCAGTGAGGTGACTTGCACAGAGCTACTGAAGCACCAGGGACACCCCATTCCTGGTACCATTCCCTCTTCCAGGCAATGGAGCCCAGCACCAACCTCACTTATGAGTAGGGGCAGCCCTTAAAACCTCGTGGCAGGGTGGGAAATGCTGCAGGAAAGCTGACAGCATCCCAGGGAGGAGCAGGGAGTCCCCTGTGGCCAAACTGGGGGCGATGGGGGCTCAGGAGGGAGGCACAGTGTATACGTCCCCATCCTCACGGACACCTTGTGCCAGTGCTGTGCCCATTGCAGACTCACTCTCTTTCTGGGCACGGACATTCTGGTGACATGGAGGATATACAGGGCCTCTTGTATATTTTTTTTTTCCTTAACCAGTGGGAAAAAAAAGTAAGGAATAAGGATTTCGTCTCTGGGAACCCGTTGCCACAGCAACAGCGCATCCAGCTGGCTCCAGCGGCAGCAGGGCTGGGAGGGGATCTCACTGACCCAGAAAGCAGTGAGGGGACTGGGATGTGGGGCTGCTGGGCCTTTCCAGGGGCCTGGCAGGGTCTGGCACGTTGGGCAGGGAACCAGCACTCAGCCAAGGGGGCTCCTGGTCCCCTGTTTTGTCTCCCTTCTTGAATGTCTCAACCCATGTCCAGGCAGGGATGCTCAGGCTTGGTCCTGTTCCTGTCCTGAGACCTGTCCCAGTTTTAGGGGCTGGGCTGACCATGTGGGCACCTGTCAAACACCCCCAAAGATTTCTGGTTTTACACCTTTGGAGTTGGCTGTGGTTCCACTGCTGGAGGGGACCCTTGGGCAGCCATACTGATGCCCTGATGCCAGTGTCTCACCTCTGCCCACCTGTCCGTGTGCTAGAGGCATTTGCTCCTGGGCTGCATCCCATATTTCATTTTATTTTATTTTATTTTATTTTATTTTATTTTATTTTATTTTATTTTATTTTGTTTTGTTTTATTTTATTTTATTTTATTTTATTTTATTTTATTTTATTTTATTTTATTGTATTTTATTGTATTTTATTGTATTTTATTTTATTTTTTATTTCATTTTTTATTTCATATTTTATTTTATTTTACTTTCTTTTATGCTCTTCTGTGCTCTTCCATGCTTTTCTATTTTGTATCATTCTGTTTAATTTTATATTCTATTATGTTTTATTTTTTTCACGGTCTCTCAGCCAGCTAAACGGAGACTGAAATCATCTCTCTTGGAGCCTTGCTGCAGAGCAGTCCTTCAAATGAAGGAATTTTTGCCTGGTGGGATTAAGGCAGTGCCTGGATGATGACAGCTCTGTCATTTAAGACTGGTTGTCCTTTTACTTGCAAATTGCTGGGCTCTGGCATCTCTGCAGCTGTGGCTGGTGGCTCACCCCAAACAGCAGCTGGGGGATTTGTCTAGATAAGGGAAGATTTTTGATTGCCAAGTTCTGGCTGTCCCACTACATCTTTTTGCTGAGGAATCACCCAGAGGAGAGCGTGCCCTGCTCCCATGGGCTGTGTTGGTGTTTCTGACCCTGTTTTCCTGCCCTGCAGCTGGGGGTCCTTGGGATGGATGCTCACCTGGCGCTGGGCTCTTTGGAGCCTGGTGTGGGATGTGGTTAAGATGACCCCACACTTTGCTTTGGTCTGGGGTCTCTTTTGCTGGTGATGGGCTGAGGAAGGGCTCTGAGCCTGTTCCCTCCGTGGTTCCTGCCTGCAGAGCCTCAGATCCACTGGGAAGTGGGCAGGGACTTCTTTAAACATTCATATTTGAAGGGAAGTAAGGGATCCTTGAGGGACTCTCTGGCTGGTGGTGGCTCATGGGTCACAGAAGTTTGGGGTCTGCACCCCTGACATGAGAGGGGACACAATCCCTTTTCTGGTCAGCTCTGAGGCCTCTCAGTAATTAGCGTGACTAATGAGCATAGCAGAGCAAGCAGCTTGGGAGATGCAGAGAGCTGGATTTGCTCCTGCAGGGAGCTGATCCAGCTGAAAACTGACCTGGTGGAGGAAAGAGATTGGAGAATCCCAAAACTGTAGAGTGGTTTGGGTTGGAAGGGACCTTAATGCTCATCACGTTCCACACCCTGTTGTGGGCAGGGACAACTTCCTCTACCCCAGGTGGCTCCAAGCCCCATCCAGCCTGGCCTTGGACACTTCCAGGGATCCAGGGGCAGGCACAGCTTCTCTGGGCACTCTGTGGCAGGGCCTGCCCACCCTCATGGAGGAGGATTTCTTCCTAAGGTTGGATGAAGGGCAGGAGAAGGTGTCAGGAGGTGCCAATGCTCTTAGTTGGACACGTCACATCTGCTTGGCCTGATGAGGGCTGTACTGCCCTGTGAATGCTTCCCAAACCAGGTCAGTGGTCCAAGGGAAACCATAGCCTGTTTGCCGAGCCCTTTGGGATGGAGGCCTGTCTGATGTGTACAGGAAGGGTCTTGACCTTGTGTTTTGGGAGCGGCACCTCCTTTTCCTCCCTCCTGCACCCCTGCCCTCCTCCCCTGCCCAAAAACCCAGCTGCCATATCACCGTCACAACACAGTGGCTGCCTGGGAAGGCAGATATTAGCAACCCCGAAATATCCCCGGGACAGGCTCTTGTGTGATGGGAGACAGTTACCATGGAAACCTCCTTCAAATGTAAAAAAAAAAAAAGAAAAAAAACAAGAAAAAAAATCCCGAAATTTAAAGCAGCCCTTGTAGCTCAGAGGAACTGTAGACCTTATTATGGGTTTTGGCAACCCCCCTTTTCCTTTTATTTGTTCCAGCTAAAAGCTCCAGGAGGCAAGGCAATTAATTTGGCATCCCAAGGGGAGTGGGAGAGTGAGGGTACAGTGCTGGGGACCAGATTCCCAGGCTGGCAGGAGCCTAGAACTTCCCAGTGCCACTGCCCTGCAGCCTCCAAACACCCTCCTCTAGTGGGGCTCCTCCAACACAGAGGAAGAAGCAGGGCAGTTTTTTAATAGAGGTGGCTTAATGGGTTAAAATACCTTTTCTAGAGGCATGCATGGAGTGTTTGGGAGGGGATGGGGTGAGTGGAGGGGTCAGGGCACTGCAGGAGGGGTGAGGGTTGGGAAAAGCACTGCAAATGGCAGCTGCAGCATGGGGATGGGTGGCTCAGCAGGGGTCGGGGGGGCTTGTCCTTATGAGGGTGGCAGGAAGAGGCAGTGCCCTTTCTCCTGCAGGAAGGGCAGCAGCATGGCAGGGAGGCTGCTGTGTGGATCAGGCTGCTGTGTGGCTGGCTTTGGGAGGGAAGGGGGATGCTTGGTGGGGGAGACATCCCACTCCCAAATTTTCTCTCTTGTGCAGCAGTGGCCGCAGGGTCTGTGAATGGCTGCTGTGCTCTCGGCCCATTTGCTCCCCTAATGATGTCCCCTGTGTCTGCAGCCTCTGGGAAATCTCCTGTTTGGGCTGCAGAGACTGCCCTGCCTCCCACTGCCTTGGGCTGGCCCCGAGCTCCCCTGGGCACAGCTTTCCCAGTGGTGGTTGTGCCAGTGCAGAGCTGTTCTGCCATCCCAGTGCTGCACCTCCCAACCTTCCCCAAATTGCTGAGCCAGAAATAGCTGGGCTCTGTGTTGGCTTCTTTGGGAGAGCTCTGGAGAGGAGCAGTGAGGGGACTCAAGAGCTGTCATGCTGCTGTGGAGTTGCTGGCTCTCCTGCTGGCCAAGGGGGCAAGCCAGGAGTTTGTCTTTGCACACATGACATGTATGGCCTGGCAGTCTAGGGGGAATTATAAATGTCTTTGCTGGTCCATGAGCTGCAAGGATCTCAATCCAGCTCATGCCAAGTTGCAGCTTCAGTCGTCTGGGATGTGTGTCCAAGCATCTGCAAGCAAGGCAGTGCCTGAAACTGCAGGGAAAAAGGAAACCAATTTTATTAGTTTTTCAACAGGAGCTGCTCTCTTTGGGTGCACTGTGGTCGTGGTGTGCTCAGACTTGGTGGGCAGGAGAAATAGCTCAGCTCCCTCCATGGATGGTGGGAGGGGATTCAGCCTTGGACTTGGGCTGGCTTCCACAGCTTTTATTGTTGTGTTTCTGCCTTTTTGTGCTTGCAGAGCAAGGCACATCTCTGGTTAGCCCTGGAGGACTCAGCCTCAGCCCCAGCATGCCCCCACAGTCCATCCATGCTGTGGCACAAACTGGGAGGAAGGGGTGTACTGCAGGAACTGGGGCTGCTGGGGGATGTGGAGGTTCCTGGGAAGTAGTGCTCATCTCCCCATGGGATGGGGGTGGCACAGACAGCCTGGGGTGGGTCTGACCTCCTTGTAATTAAAGCTCAGGGCTGGGTCTTCCCAGCTTTCACATGGTGGGGATGGAAGGCAATGTGGATGTGAAACCATTGCGCCAGCAACAGGGCAGTACCAGGGTAATGGAGGGAGGGCAGGAAAGGAAGGACTGTGAGGAGGGAGGAGAGGCACAGTGCCAGGAGTTAGCGAATAACTGCAGGAGCCACACAGAAGCCAAGGGGCTTTAGGAGCAGTGATGGCAGAGCCACTCGCTGTGGGTGTGAGCCACAGCATCTTTGGTGGCTTCTTGAAGCTATTGCACACTGACCCCAGTGAAGTGACCTTTGGAGTGAATCCCAGCAGGAATTAATGGCTGGTTTCACACCAGGTGGCAGCATCCAGGTCCTGGGAACAGCACTGCAAGAGACATAGCTGTGCAGTCAGTGGGTTTCTGGCCAAGAGAGGGAGGAGATGCCAGGAGGAAATGGCAGGAGGTAGCGGCAGGCTGGCCTGTTGAGCCCTGGACTCAGCAGCAGCCAGAACTGGTGGGGTTAAGGCAAAGATGTTGCTGTAAATGCAGGAGTTTACAGTTACTGGTGCTCAGAGTCCAGCAGGGTTCTTTGCTCTTGAGATACTGAAAATAAAGCTGACTCCTCACCTTGATTTGATTTTCTTTGCTGCTTGTTTGCTAAAATGGGCTCCTGCTTCTCTGGTGCAGGAGTAAGAGGCAGCAACCCCTTGCTTAGAAACTCCCTGGTCATGAACATGGGAGTGCTGTCCTGGCTAGGACAACTCTTTTGTGCTTGGCTGGGCTGAAGCACCCTGACTCCATCCCCTTTTTTCTGGCCATCTCCAATTTCAGCACTGGACCAAGAGAATTGAGTAGATTTCCCTTCCTTCTCTTTCCCACGCAAATGCAAGGAAACTTTCTGCCTGTGGTTGTGACATTGGGATTCCCACTTCCCACTGCCAAGGGAGCCCTACCTGACAAGACAGGTAAATACAGGCAGGGCTGTACTGCTGCTGTGTGAGGGCACTAAAGCTGATGGGTGCTGAAACCCAAGAGCAGTGTTACATAATATGGACTGCAATGCAGAAGCTCTTCCTTAATTTTTAATTATCCAGTTGCCGCACGTTTGTGGTGCTCAGCTTGGGATGCAAAGCTGGCCCATGCACACGTGGGAAGGGCCTTGGCTGGGGAAGGTGACAGGAAAGCCTTCTCTCGTGTTCCTGTCCCTGGTGGCAGAAAGAAATGAATCCCCATGGCACCGAGCTGGGCTGGGTGGTGGTGGCTGGAGAGGATGCTCTGCACCCATCCGAGGGACTCAGGGATGTCCTGCTGGGACTTAGGGACAGGGAGAGGAGGTTTGTGTGCAGCTCTCCAAAGGCCTTTGAGGTTTCTCTGGTTCTCAGTGTTGGAGGAGTGTAAGGCTCCATGGTCATTTTGCACCCAGGTTTCCTGTAAAGCCCCAGCTGCCTCTCAGCTGGGTGGGCTTGTTGGGATGTAGGAGAAGCTGCCGAGGGGCTGTTGCAGACCTCCGCTGTGAAGCACCATTTACTCCCCTCTCTATTTCTCTCCCTCTTTCAAATCCCCACTCTGCACTTTCTGTCCTTCCTACAAAGGCAGCTGCCTCCGAGCAGCTGAGGCTTCAAAGTTCCCAAAATAACAAAGGTTAAAATAAATTAAAAAAAAAAGAAAAAAAAAAAAGGGTTGCTAAAAGATCAAGTCAGTGCCCCACTTGCACCTGGGCTCAGAGCTTCAAAGGGGCTGCAAAGAACCCCCCACGATGTCCATGGCTGGGCTTCTCAATGCTTGTGGTCCTGTCTTCACCCTCCTGCAGTCACAGGAGATTTTGTAGCAGCCAGGATGAGGCTGCAGGTAACTGGAAGGGGCAGAGGGTCCTGCTGCTTTTGCCACCTGTGGGGGCAGTTGGAGAAAGAAGATTGGAGGAGGCGGTTGTGGTGGTGGGCAGAGCAGTGTGGGTGAGGTGGGTGCCCCAGGGCTGTGTCCTGCACCCACCAGCCCTGTCTCCTGGCCAGGCAGGTGGGCAAACAGCTCCTCTGTGCCCAGTGTGTGCTTTGTGCCTCTGCTGGCTCTGCTGATTTATACAGATCATCAATATGACAATTATATACACCTGCAAATTTAATTACCTCCATTTTCATCAGGCAGCGACAGATTTATACCTCTGTTCAGTTCCTGTAAATCTCAAAGAAGCTTGACTAGACCCAAAAGTCTTCCTATTGATCACTGTGCACTGGCTGGTCTCTGGCTGTCTTGACAAGCTCTTCTTTCAAGAGTGATAAATTCGAAATGCACGGTTAACTTTTTCCCCTTCTACATCTTTCTTCCTCTTTTTTTTTTCCCTTTTCATTCTGCCTTTTCCATCTTTCAAAGCCTCCCCACAAACTTGAAAATGGAGCTTGAAATCATGTAAGAGCTTCTAAGCACCAAAGAGTTTATGATGCAGCTCATACCTGCCATCTCCATCCCTTTCCCTGAGAAAGGGATTGTTCCCATTGTTCTCTCCAGGACAGGTGGGAGGAAGAGGAGGATCACCTCTTGGAAAAGCTCTTAGCCTAGCTTTGGATAGGAGAGCAGACAAGGTTATTTTGGTCCTGTTTCACTCCCCGTGTCTCAGAAAACCAACAGGTCGTGGCTCTGCCCCCAGGGAGATGAGGAACAAGTAGCTGTGCTTGTTCCCTGTGCTGAGCACAGAAATTCCAGAATAACATCTGATTTTCCTGACCTCTCTGCCTTGGCACGATGAGTACCTACACAGATGAGTGTGTAGGAGTGAGCTGAAGTTCACCCTTGAGGTGCAGCCCGTGTCATCACTGTAGAGCACCCCCCCACAGCCCCCTCTGGTCCACCACCAGTGCCTGACCTCCCCTGTACGACATGCTCTGATGTCTTGCTAAGTGCCTGGCAGATGGGCTGGAGTGGCCAGCCATTTCCTTCCCTGCCAGTCCGTGATGGATATAAATAGTCCTTTGCCTCCCCGTGAAAATTGCTGGCTGGCTTGTGGAGCTGAAGGGAATCTTGGCAAGTGTCTTGGGTCTGTAGGGTCTGGCAGCACGGAGGGCTGGCATTTGGAAAGGGGGAGCTTCTGGCTGGGTGTTAAGAGGCTCTGGCACTAGGAGGGGGCTGCCCTGGGATACCCCCTCCTCCAATGCCTGGGGGAGCAGAGGGTCTCAACCACTCCCAAAGGGACACATGGATGCAGGATGCATCCTTGAAAGATGGCCTGGGTAGCACAAAGCTGGCTTTGCAGTCACCCCTGAGCCCAAGAGACTGGGCAATGTGGGGGTAGTGGGTTGTTGTCCCTTGGCATCTGCAGCCAGCACTGATAATTGAGGAAAAAAATGTTAAAACTGCAGGATATCTGTATATGGTCCTTTCCCTGCTGCCCTGGTCTGTGCTGCAGGGATTTCTTGGCCTAGGATGTGCCTCTGGGCTCTCTGGCTCAATAGCTGCTGGTGGCTCTGTCTTCCCTGAATTCAGTACCTTTTGCTGTGCTTTCATACTTTATGGTGGATGAAAAAGAACCTTTTGTTGTTTTTTACACACATAAATCCTTGCAAAGTGAGAAATAGTGAATAACCATTGCCTTTCCCACTGCCCCACAGGCCTGATGGTTTTATAGGTTTTTATCATGTTGTCACTGTGTTGTTTGGTTCCTTTACTGAGGAGTCCTAACACAGTTGGTTTCTCCTGTTCTCAAAGCCATTTGCAACATCTCATCTTCCTTGTACCCCTCCTCCAAGCCTCCCAAGCTTTGCCTCCTCCGTTTCGAGATGGTTGACCTGAATATCACTTGCAGGATTTCAGATCAGCTTGCTTTCACCAAGGTTGAGTTTCACCTGCCCACTTCCTTGCCCACTTTCCTTCCTGCACTTCTCAGCTTCAGCTTTGAGAAGACTAAATTTAGCCTTGGTGACCAACTTTGTCATTCATCTCCTCTTCCAGAGTGTTTCTGAGCAGCCAAGGTCCTGACAAAGATCTCCGTGGGGCTTCTTGGTAACCTCCTTTCTTCATGAAAACTAAACTCTTGCTCCTCCCCTACCTGATGGGCTTCAGGACGACTTTCCTTCTTATCCCAACACCACTTTGGTTCTTTGGGAAACTTTGAGGGTGGATTTTGACAAGAACTCTCTGAAACGAGTCTGTCAAATTGGATCACGCTTATTTACTGGCTGAGTGTTGGGTGACCCATATTTACTGATGCACCTACTGGTTCCTCTAACAAAGTCTCCAGGGCACAAGCAGAATTTACTGGTCTTTAATTTCCTTGATGTGCAAGAGCTTTTATAAGAAATTGGGATTTCCTCTGGCAGGTTTTGCCCCTTGAGTTGCTCACCCTTTTGGAGCGATAGTAGTTGTGTTGGTGGAGTTCTACAGTTCACAGGTTCGTACCATCTGAGCTGAGGGGTTTCTGCCCTCCTTCTCACTGATTTGCTGGGAGACAATTTAGCCAGGGCACTAATTTTCCATGGCTGATTGGGAGCCTCTCCATCATTTGGACTCTTTCCACAGAGACCTGGTTTTCCCTCTGGGAGAGGTGACATGACAGCATTGCAGGGTGAGATACCAACTATAGATGTGGTCCTTTCTGGGGTTTTTATATCAGCGTGGCATCTTGGAAGTGTATTCACACATTCTCTTTATTTTGATTTGCTCCCTGTCGTGGGTGGTTACTCAGGTTCTTTTGAGCATGACCGTGTCACCCGAATGTTGGACCAGGAGGTGGGTTTGCCTCTCTTCCCACATTTCCTCTGCAGTTCACAGTTACAGCAAATGGGACCAAAGTAACAAGACAGGAGTGAAAATCAAACACCAGCGAATGCCCCAATCTGCTGGTTGTTTTTTTCCCCTGGCTTTAGGTCAAAATTGACAAACGTGATGGAAAAATAACCTCGGAGGGGGTGTCACACAGGTGTGGTTGGGCATGTCCTTGGGCTTATGGGGAAGAGCAGGGCAGTGTCATGTTGTGAAGTCAGCAGCTGCAGAGCAAACCCAGTCAGCCCAGGCCCACTAATGATGAATCTGTGTCCTCTGCTCAAAAACAGTTGTGCAGCTCAGCGTCACTCCCAGAGTGATGGAGGGTTTCTTGTTAAAGAAAGGGAGGGGTTAGGGCTCTGGCATATTTGGGACAAAAAATCCCAGTTCAGGGCTAAAGCGTGGCTGCAGCTTTGAAATGTAACTCCTTGGTGACCTTCCCAGAAGCAAAGGCACCCTGCATTCCAAGGAGAAAGCTGGTTAGCTGTCAGCCATGCCATGGCACCTCCTGGCTTCACGTGTACCAGCCTCACGTGCAGGCAGTCATGGTGGGGTGATCTCTCTGACCTAACCTGGCTCCAGGCAGATCACCACTGCCTTTCCCTCAAACATCTGTGTTCTCCCATATCTATGAGTCTTTTGGAGATTTCCCCCCAGGGGCCCTCTCCTTGAAGCAGGTTCCTAATATATCCAGTGATATATTTGTATTTGCTGTTATGGAAAAGCTGGATCATCCTAAAAAGGCAGCATGACCTGTGGAATGAGCTGGTTTTCCTACCTGAGACTGAAGACAGGAAAAAATGCAAATGAAATATGGGTAGTCAGTGATAAATGTGAATTTTTAAAGCAGGTCCATAAAAACATGAATATTATCCCATGAATGATCTGTCACTAAAACCCTGGAAGTATAAATGAGTTAAGTATCAAGATAAGCATTTTGACATCTGAATTGGTAGAAATCAAAGCCTGAGGTCCCAACATAGAGAGCAAGTGACTCAGGGTGGGAGGGTCTTCTTAGTCACTTCAGACATTGGAGACCTTCAGAGGAGTGCAGGGTTTGATTTTATCTAGGTTTGAGCCCTTTAAAGGATGTGTGTGTTTTAGGCAAGGAGCAAAAGCCTTAGCTAATGGGGAACTTAAATAAAAACACAGTCAGGTTCTGGATGGAAAATAAGGCAGGTTTAAATGTTAATGAGGAAGTACAAGTCCAAGTCAGAATCTGTGCTGGGCTGTATGAAATGAGTCTGTGGAGACCAGCATGATGGCAGAGTTCATTTGACTTATTGGAGGCATCTATTAGTGCAAAACGCTTCCAAATGGAGAGGAAAATTGTTTTGCTGGGTGTGTTTTTTTCATCAAAATGCTGATGTGAGGTTTTTAAGGAGAGTTGTTCTCCTTGTGTGCCATCATGCCAGATCTCAGTGGGGGGATGAGGACATGGGAATAGGTCAGCTCATGGGTCATGGTTTTGATGTTGCTCAAGTGCAGAATTGGGCTGTGACAGAGGTACTGCCTCCCAAAGTCAGGACATGCAGAGGTGTTGCCTCCAGCAGGACTGGGTTTGCTTTGTGTGGGACAGCTGCCCTGAAGAAAATGAGGCTGTTAAAAGGAATCAAGAACGAAGCAGGTATAAATCCACATACCTCCAGCACCTTCAGTCTGGGTTTTTTTTGTCCTCTCCTCAAATTGCTCCTGTAGAACCTTTTATTTCCCCACTCAGATGGTCTGGGAGGGGAGCAGCCACTGCCCTTATGTTGAAAGCATCAGCCAGGGCCTTTGGAGGCTGCTGCTCCTGCAGATATGAAGGACCTAGGCCACGTTTGATTCCAGGTGAATGTGGCACAGCCTAATTAGTGGCCTCCTACTGTTATTAACCTCTGACTCAGACAGGCTATTTTTTAACCGAGGTGCAAGAAGTTAATACTACTGCTAATGGCTTCCTATCCAAGGCCTTAATGAAAGCCATGCAGGGACCGGGCTTTTCATCAATATCTTTCAAACTTTGAACTTAAAATTATCCTCTCCCCCTGCCATTTTTTTAAAAATTTATTTTTATTTTTGTCTTTCTGCCCATTTTTCTGCCTCTTCTGGGACATCCTGGCCCCACTGTACAAACTGGTCAGCAGGGTTGGCACCTGCCAGCTCTGTAGCAGAGCTGACACCCCACAACATCCAGATAAATCATCCCAGTTGTTTTACATCGGTCATTGTGGCTTCTCCCACCAGGTAGTGAGATGTCTGCTGGGAGGGCAAGACAAAGGGAAAAGTGAAATCTGTTGGACAGGGAGAAGAGAGAGTAGGGAGATGCTATGTTAGGGAGGAAGCTTGGTCTTGATCTTGTCTTGATCTTGTCTTGATCTTGTCCTGGTCTTGCTTAAACCAAACTCCAAGAGAGCTTCATGGATGCAGGAGAGCATTTATATGTGTAAATTTTTTGAGCAGAAATGGAGTAGGATAGAGGCAGCTGATGTATTGCTAAGACACTTGAGGAAAGGAGGAGGAGGTCCAAGGCTGAAGCTCTCCCATCCAGGCACTGCCTCAAGAGCCTTTTCCAGGGCAGAAGCAGAGATCGGGGAGTATCTTTGTCCTGCAGTGTGATGGAGGGCTCATAGCCTGCCAGTTTGGGGTCATGGCAGTTGATTTTTGGGGTGTTTTCCTTTGTCTCTTGCACTTCTGACCTGTGTGCAATGCAGCTGTAGAGTCATGTTGGTGAAAGAGGATAATATACTCAGGCTCTGTGGCTGGGTGATGCTTTTCTAAAACAAGAATCCATGTTTTATTGAAATATAATTTTCTTTTAAAAAATAAGCCTGTTTAAATAAATTTGAAATTATGACAACCTATTTTAAGGCTTAAATTTACTATAACCTATTAATCATTTAAATAACTTCCATCAAGGATTTCTTCTCAAATATTAATGAGCTGGAGGGTGCTGCTTTTACAATGATATGTCAGATCAGGGGGAAAACATCTCTAACTCTAGCTTTCTAAATGTCACAATGTCACATATTTAGTATCTATTATTTTCACACTTTACAATGGAGCAAATGCTGGTATTTACATTTTTTCCAAATGTCAGTATGTAGAGTTCCCGCTGTGCATAAAAGCTCTTGCCTTAATTACTTCTAATTTCACGTTAGCAGGCAGGTGCAGGGAGAGTGTTTTCTTCCATTTGAGCTGGTTCACACGAAGTTGAGAAGCCGTGGGGAGTTGGAAAAGCGGGTGAGCTTGTTTCCCCCTCTCAATCCATGAATAAAGACCATGTGGGAGAGGAGGAGATGTGCTGCTTCCAATCCTCCTGGCTTCCAGGACCAGCTTTTTTTTTCAAAGAGGATCCGTGTCCCTAAACACACAGCTCAGCAGTCAGAGGGAATTTTGAAAGCGCTTCTGGCTTTCCTGGCGACTTAACTCCGGGTTTTGCTTCCTGGAGCATCCCCGTGCTTGGGACACCCCGAGTGCTCTGAGCACCGCCAGAAACACGGCCCGTGCTGAGCACAACCAACCTGCCAACTCACTTGCTGGGGCTAATGTTCCTTTTGATTAATCAAATCAGTTTGGGACGACAAGCCTGGTTCCCGATGCAGATTTTGCCCCCTACTCCCCCCCGGCAGCCAGCTCACTTAAGGCAGCCTAATGAAATTAATTAACAGCAAATTTAAAATGTTGTTTTTCAGCACTGTAATTGAATTCCAGTTTTCATTTGAAGGCAGCATGAAACAAGCAAAATAAAGATGATAATTTGCAAAGCGAGACAGGCGATTTCCCATTGCCGTCAATGGGGCAGATGCAGGAGGGAAAGCTATGCCTCAGTGGGAGGCCTCATTGTGTTTTGTCTGGTTGTCCCAACAAAATCTGCTGTTTTCACAGAAAGCAGCTAACAGTCTTGAGCTGATGGCTGAGATCAAGGTGGTGTGAGATGGTGGTCAAGTTGACCTGCTCTGAGGGGGAGACAGTGATTAAAACAGTGCCCATCTCTCCTGGGGAGAGGTGCTGGTGTTACCCTGTCTTTGGCTGAGACCCAGCTGTAAGATGTCCCTGAAATTTTGGAGCCAGCCAGGTGAATTAGGTTTGATTGGGCATTTAGTGTCCTGGAGCATGTGTCATGTCCCTGTCCTCAGCTGCTCTTCCTGCCTGGGTGTCCTCTACTGCCATGACAGCCCAGCTTTGTTCATCTGTCTGTCTCACTGCCCCAAACTCTGAAATTAAAAGTACTTAGGAAAATTAAGGCTGCTTGGGCAGAAGCTTCAGGTACCTCTGCAGGTCTCTGGGCTGAGTCCTGGGTGGAGAGCAATAAAAAATGGTTGAAAACTGAAAGCCTCTGAAATCATGGCCACGTTTGCATTTCGCTGTTCACAAAAGATGGTGAATATTTTGTCTGCAATCATTTGTGATGTGGTCCCAATCATGCTGCTGACCAGTTGTCCTGTATCCTGTGTTCCCAGTGTCTGAAGCTGTGTTTAACACGGAGTGTGTGGGTGAAACCTGTCCAAATTAGAGCTGGAAGGACACTGCTAGGTTACTGCTGTCAGTAAGTGCTGTCTCCCTGCAGCACAGCTGGATTTTTGGAGAGGCCCATATTTGGGTTATACCCAGAAATATGGTTTTACTCCCCTTTAGCCCTTGAGGTTGTGATTTATGTAGGGGCAGCGATGGTGCTGGCAGGAGATGGCTGGAGGGTGTCCATCCTTTGGTCCCTCCACCCATTTTTTTGGGAAGAGTTGAACATCTCCCATGAACCCTCTGCTCCACGTTTCCCCCTGACCAGCTTTGCTCTTGCAGAGATCTCGGGGAACACGGATGACATCCCTCTGGTGCGCTGGCGGCAGCAGTGGCTGGAGAACGGCACTTTGCTCTTCCACATCCACCACCAGGACGGGGCCCCCAACCTGCCCGGCTTCGACCCCACCGAGGAGCCCCAGACTGAGTCGGCAGAGGAGGAGCTGAGGATCCTCCACATCTCTGTCATGGTATGTGATGGGAAGACAGCCCCTGTTTAGCTGTCCAGAAGCTTGTAGAAAATACTGTGGCTTTTGAAAAGCCATTTATTTCCCCATCTGGCTCCAGCTGCCCTGGGATGGGGATCTGTGCCCACCTTTGGGGTGGTTAGGATGCCCTGGCCACCTCTCTGAGTGGTGCATGCTAAGTGCCATGGGCTGCTTTAAACCTCTCCCTCAGTTTGCATCATTTTGAAAATACATTTGCGGGGTGCCTTCATCCTCGGGGGTTCTGTGCTTTGAAGGTCTCAGCCACTTTAACTCAGGGTTAATTCACATTGACTCGTCAGGAGCCCTTTGCCCAGTGCATGCTGCCTGCTGCCCTCTGCCCTGATGCACAGTGTGTGTCACAGTGCCACCAGGGAATGTCACCACCACTTGAATCAGCGTGGCAGCCCCGTGGCCACAGTTTCATGTGTCGAGGTTGCACAGCAATACTCCACCCAGCTACACAGAGACAAGGTTTTAAAGGCAGAGAAAGGAGAGATCTCTGTCTTGGGGGAAGATCTGTGGTGTGCTGATTGGTGGTGGTTTTTTTTGGTTGGTTGGTTTTTTTTGTTGTGTTGGAAAAAATTTGAAGAATCCTACAATTTTTGTGGCACTGGAAGATAATTATCCAGAGACAATGTGTTGTCGAGGCTGCAAACAGACTGTTCAGTGGTGTCTACCCTAATAAGAGCTTCAATTGGTCTTCCAGATTGCAGCCCAGGGCCAGGTTTCTCCTCCATCATTTGTGCTTGATAAGTCTGAGGGAAAAATGTTTGCAAAGCCACTCCCAAAAACATCTTGCACCATTATCTCTATTTTACTGTCCATTCACAGCTGCTCCTAAGAGGCTGCATCACCTCTGGAGAGGCTGGCCCTGCCGTGGTCTTGGTCTTCTTGGGCACTGCTGTATCCCAAGATCAAGGCAAAAGTGCCTGGATCAAGGCTTGTTATTGAGCTGATGAAAAGGATGTCTACAACTCATTGCTGTCATACCAAAATGTGCAAATGCAGATTGAGTCCTCCGCTGCCCGTTTTTCCCCATCACTCTCAGCTCCGCTCCGACAGCATCCTTACTCCCTGACAAACAGAGGTTGGCTTTTGTGCCAGGAGTCAGGATCACGTGGAGTTTTCAAGGCTGATTTCCTTTCTTTGCTGTGTGGTTGCCAAGGGAAGAAGTGTGAGGGAGGGATTGTATCCATCGTGACCAAGATCAGCTCATGGACGGGGTGAGGAGCACTCCCACACCCCTCCAGTGCAGGGCTCCTCTCACAGCCATCACGGGGATGCTGGACTCGGGGGAGTGAGACAGAATGGGATTTCTGTACTCCTGTGGAGGCAAAACAGGGCTGTGAGGTGGTGGTCTGACCCTCTCCAGTAGGCAGTACGTGGGGGAGACTTCAGTTCTGGCTTTCCTTCTCCTCTCAGAGCCTCTTGAAATCTCAAGAGTCCACAGGCTGCTTTTCTCAGGCATAATTTGAGCTCTCAGACTATTGGGGCAGAAGAAATTCAGTTTCAATGAAATAACAAGTCTCTTTTGTGAACCCACAGCCACTGCCTGAAAAGAATGAGCGTCCACCAGATTTGAGCTCCAGCTTAGTCTCTCCTGTTCACCAGCACAGGCATATGGCAGAGCTCGCTGGTGTTTGGGGGATTTAATGTGCATACAGAGGGAATACAGAGCCAGGAATGCCAATGCCCTGGAATTCCTCCTACCTGCTTGTCATGCCATCTGCAGGTGGACTTTCTCCAGGCTGATGGAGAGCCATGACAGAGGAGACCATCTCTGGTGGGGATGGGGGTAATCCCCACTTATTTATAGATCAGGAATTCATAGGGATTGGAGCACGATACAGAATTAGGCTCCCAATTTGCCACTGAAAATTCTGCATGACTGCCAGGCACTTTATACAAAGGCATGTAGTGATGGAATTAGACTGATACAGAGATTAGATACTGGGAAGAAATTCTTCCCTGTGAGGGTGGTGAGGCCTTGGCACACGTTGCTCAGAGAAGCTGTGGCTTCCCCATCTCTGGAAGCGTTCAAGGCCAGGTTGGACAGGGCTTGTCCCTGCTTTTGGCAACGGTGTTGGGATGAGGTGAATTTTAAGGTCCCTACCAGTGAAAACCATTGTAGGGTTCTGTGATTTCTATGATCCAAGGACAGTTTTCACCCTAGCAAGATTTTCCAACTTCCTGGCTGTAGGCACCCTGGCGAGAAAGATGCCAGCCAGCCCCCCAACTTCTGCAGGACTGCTGGTCTCCTGAATCACTGGAGTTTGTTTCCTCTTCCTTTTTCTTTTTTTGTTTTTAAAGAAAGTTGGGAAGGAACCTGGGAGAGTGCATCACAGCTCCATTATTCTGGAAATGGAAGTGGGTTAAATGTAATGGCCATTAAACTTCCTTTCCCATCTGCCTCTCCTGCTTCTCATTCAATAATTCCCCTAATGTTTTATCCTAATGGAGCAGATTATGACTATTATTTTATTTTCTCAAGATCACCTGTTGCATAGAAAAGAGGAGGGAGACTGGAGCTGTGGACAGACTCTGAGTTCTTACCTGGCTTCTCATGCTTTTTATTGTTATTATTGTTATTATTCTTGGCAGATTGTGCATAAAGGGCCAGTTTGGGGCTTTCATCTCACCGCTCTCTATCTGTGTATAGTGATGTCTTGCAGGAGGGTGATCTTGGGGACAGTGGCAGGATGGCAGGGCCAGGTGCAGTTTTGGGGTCCATCCCTGTGGGACAGAAGCTTTTTCAGCCTCTTTCCCCAACCAAGTTCCCCAAACAGCACTTCAGTCCTGTCTCAAGCCTTGATCTCTTTTAATCTGTGCTGCAATTCCTGCTGGGTACCCTGAGAGAATCTCCCCAGATTGAGAGTGACAGCACTGAAACCAGTTGGAAATGGGTCAGAAAAAGTTGCCCGTAGCAGCATTATTTGCCTGGAATAAAGCTGATCTCTGTTTTCAAAGCCAGGAGAGTGAAACAAAACACGCTTTGCTTTAAATGCTGCTTTTTCATGCCTCGGTGGCGACTTCAGAACCAGTCCAGCCCAAGGCAGGCTCCAGCTGGGTGCCCTTGGCCAGCGCCGGGTGCTCCTGGTGCCAGCAGACTCTCGGTGATCAGGCTCCCCTCTCCAACTCCCTTGCTGCTCCAACTCTAGGCCACCCTGGAGGTGTTTGTATCCCAGGGGGTGGCTGATGCCAGCCCCTGGCTGATCCCTGCCCACTCCTGTGCCCGCAGGGAGGGATGATCGCCCTGCTGCTCTCCATCCTGTGCCTGGTGATGATCCTCTACACGCGCCGGCGCTGGTGCAAGCGGCGCAGGGTGCCGCAGCCCCAGAAGAGCGCCAGTGCTGAGGCGGCCAACGAGATCCACTACATCCCCTCGGTGCTGATTGGGGGCCACGGGCGGGAGAGCCTGCGCAATGCCCGCGTGCAGGGCCACAACTCCAGCGGGACGCTCAGCATCCGCGAGACGCCCATCCTGGACGGCTACGAGTACGACATCACCGACCTGCGGCACCACCTGCAGCGGGAGTGCATGAACGGCGGGGAGGACTTCGCCAGCCAGGTCACCCGCACCCTGGACTCCCTGCAGGGCTGCAACGAGAAGGCCAGCATGGACCTCACGCCAGGTGAGATGGGCCCTTTCCTGTTGCTTTCTTACCATCTTTTCTTTGTGTTGTGTAGGATCATCCACGGATGGCAGGGAGAGGGAACTCTGCAGACCCGAGATGCTCTTGAGAGAACACGTGGTTTTATTGGAAGGCAGCATGAAACAAGCAAAATAAAGATGATAATTTGCAAAGTGAGACAGGCGATTTCGCGTTGGAAGGGTCTTGGGTAAAAAGGGCTTTGCCTTCAGCCACCAGCCTCGGCTGAAGGGATGCCCCAAAGAGAGAGGGAGAGAGAGAGAGGGTAAGAGGTAAGAGAGGTGGCAGGGGTAAGCGAGGCAAGATAAGAGAGCAAGCACCTTGTTACAATACATTATATCTCCTTTTGTGTTGAATATTCTAATTTACAGTGACCAACCCGCACGAGATACAAAGCCTACAGACTTTGCATACAGCCTATGAGAACTGCTATATTACCATATCACTCTGTATTCTAAACTCTAAAGGCTACTCTCTTATCTACCTTTTCCCGGATACCTTGGTGGGGTGGGACTACCCCCTTGGGTCCCTTAGTGTCCCATTGTTTGTTATCACTTAACCTATCTCCCACTTAATCACCGTCTTCCTTCCTGCCATGCCTACACATCTCAAAACTAGCTTTCATTTCTATTTCACTCACAGGTTTTACATTTTCAGTATTTCTTGCCAGGCAATCATATTTGTAAGCTTTTCCTGTCTCATCTTTCCCAACAGTGTTAGAGCAGGGATTAATACATGGGTGTGGTATCAATATTTTCTGCTCTTCTCAAGGGAAACTTTTCAACAGGTTTTTTTTTTTTCCCAAAACAACCTTGTATAAGCAATATTCCTTTCCAATAGCAACAGGTGTTGTTTACTACTTCTATTACTTAGCCAATGGGAGAGGTGTCAGCCCTATGGACCAATAATGTGCCTTTTAGCACAGCATGTTATAAAAGGGCTGAATGAATTGTAAATAAAACCTTCTGATTTCTACTGCCTTCTGACTGGAGTCAAACATCTTTATTTCATGTCCTATTGCGAGACACAGGAGTTGCAGTTTTGTATTCGGACTCAGTGTTTATTAATCCTTATCTATATCACAATCTCAGGAATTGTGAGCTCTAACTAGCAGGTTAGAAAAATGGAGGTGCCTCTAACTCTTTCCAAGGTTAAGTGTTAATCACCCAATAACGAGATGACACCTATATTATTTATACTTTTAACCCAATAATTGACAACTCAAGTTCCGCAATGCAGCAGACCTTTTTCACCCAATTAGAAAAAAACACCCAAAACCAAGAAGAAGGTGAAGAAGAAGACTTAGACAACGCCTTAAATCCTCCATATTGCCTCCATAGGTAATACTATATACTAAAACCTTGAAATCTTAAGTTTCCAGAGTTTCAATACTTTCCAGCTTTTCTTCTCTCCATGGTTCCAGACAGGGCATTTTCCCTGGAGCATCTTCCCTGTTTCTCTGGGTTTTCATTGGTTGTGATATGTTGGTGGTCCCCTGAAGGCACTTCCCTTGCTGGGAGACCTTGCAGCCAGTTGAGAGCAGTCCCTGCTGAGTGGGACATGGCTGGGACAGTGCAGCTTTGTGGTTGAGAACCAGAATGGGGTTCCCTTCATGCTATCCCATTGTGACCCCCAAACTTCCCTTCTGTATCTCCAGATTTCTGGTGTCTTCTTCAGGTGAGGTTTTTAGTAGCAAATTTTTACTTGCCATCAGAGTGATTCAGAGCTGCCTTCTGATCACCAGCAGGGATTCTTTGAGGCTTATAACAAACCTATTCTTTGGTCATATCACTAACTGAGCCATCCAGCCAGAGCTTCCAACTGAGACATAGTTTGGAAAGATCGTGGTGTAGTGCCTAAAGCTCTCCTGCATACAAAGAAGTGCCCCAGGAGGCTGTGTTAAATCTCAGCTTTTGACTAGTTTGTTGAAGGTGCCAGTCCTCTTCAGGATTTGGGCTGCTCGTGAGTGTGCACTGGGGGCAGCTCAGCTCATTGGCTTTGGCACCTCAGTCACCTCAGGATGATCTGGAGATGGAGCCAAGGAAACCTTCCTCCCTTTTAAAAGTCTTTACCCCTGAAAAATTTTGCCTTCAATTCTTCCTGCTCAGGGAGCGACAACGCCAAGCTGTCCCTGATGAACAAGTACAAGGACAACATCATTGCCACCAGCCCCGTGGACTCCAACCACCAGCAGGCCACGCTGCTGTCCCACACCTCCAGCAGCCAGCGCAAGCGCATCAACAACAAGGCGCGAGGTAGGGCGGGCCCCGGGGTGCACGGGGTGCCTGGGGCTTCACCCACCCACATTCCAGCAGCCCACCCTCTCCCGGGATGGAGAAACAGCTGGGAGAGAGCGTGGAAAAGAGGGTTTGGTTTGGGAGAAACAGAAAATGTGGTGCCTGCAGGGATGCAGATGGTGTTGGGCTGGTTGGGTACAAAGACGCAGATGGTGTTTGCCCCAGTAAATGCTACAGGATACTGGCACAGCCATGGGGGAAAGTTGCAAGGTATTGGTGGTGGTTGCGTGGTGGGGGGGTCTGGCTGTGTGTGGTGGGAAGGGGAGCAGATGCTGTCCCTGCTGCACCTGGCAGATGGGGCTCCTGGTTTTTAGTGCAAGGCTTTCCCTGAAGGGTGGTGTAGGATGCCAAGGTTTGGGGTGGCACGGTGCCAACCCCTCCATGACTACACTCAGTGTCCCCTGCAGCTGGCTCAGCATTTCTCAACCCTGAGGGGGACTCAGGCACAGAGGCAGACACCGATCCCCAGCTGACCTTCTACACGGACCCCTCACGGAGCCGGAGGCGCAGCCGAGGTGGGTGACGAGCCACGACCCCTCTTGCCTTATTTCCCATCACTTCTCTGGATTTGGAGACTTTGCATTGGCAAAAGAGATGGAAACCCAATTGCAATCCCAGCTGCCGCAAGCAGGCACCAGTCCCTGCTTCACAGCAGGCTGCTGCTGCTCTCCGGTGGAGCTTCTCAGCAGAGGATGAAATAAATTCTGATGTTTTGCTGGAGGCTTCTGCTGGGCACTGGTGTATATTAATGAGTAACATGCTTCAAAGGCTGGCCCGTGCGTTCCTGTGCACACACCAGCTGTATGTGCACCAGAGGCTGGGAACAGCCCCAGTCCCCTGGCAGGAGTCTTGCCCCACTGCCCTGCACCATCCCTTTGGGAGGTTTCCTCTTCCCAAAAGGAAAGTTAGTGTCTGTTTTCCCTCATGGAGCCTCGTTTGCTGGGTGATGCCTTGTTCCTTTGGGAATGGCAAGACTGGGAGCCATCTCCCTGAGCTGATGCTGGAAGACTGATTCAGGCTTTGTCTCCAGCCACTTTGTTTTCCACTCAGCTTCTTCAGCTGAAAGATTAAAAGTCAAAGACCTGCATGCCCTGAGCAGTTAGAGCTCTCTATTGCTTTTTCAAGAGCATCAATGAGCCTGTTGTCATGAGAAAATTAACCTGAGTGAAGTGCCAAGGAGTGGGGAAAACCAGGATACTGCATTTATCTTTTTTTTCCTAATATCACTGCTCTGCTTTAAAGCTCTGCTGCTGCAAAGTTCTCAGCATGGTGCAGTGAGGGGTGTGGAAGAGCCAGGGCTCTGGGGGATCAGGAAGATCTTGAACACAGTGGGAGAGAGGGATGGAGAGTCCTATGGCAAAGGCTGCTTCATGTTCTTCAAAGTCCAAAGTGATTCCATTCGATTTGATTGATGCTGGATTTCCAGGGGGCTGGGCAGGGTCTCTGCAACCTGAGGTCCCCTGGCTGCACCCAAAGACCTTCCTGGGTTCCTCAGGTGTCAGGTTTGACCGTGCCCCTGTGTTTTGCAGTGGGGTCTCCCCGAAGCCCTGTGAACAAGACCACGCTGACCCTCATCAGTGTGACGAGCTGTGTCATCAGCCTGGTGTGCTCTTCCCACATGAACTGTCCCCTCGTTGTCAAGATCACCCTCCACGTCCCTGAGCACCTGATTGCTGATGGTGAGCACCCCGTGGTCTGGCCCATTTCCTCCTGCCCCACTCTGTAAGGTTCAGTGGAGCAGAGGGGGGAATGATGGTCAGGATGGGGCAGGACAGAGGGGACAGGCATGGATGGAGGGCACCAGTGTGGGACACAGGGAATGGGCATGGGATGGAGAGTATGGGCACAGGACAGAGGGGATGGGTGGAAGACAGAGAGGGATGGAGGGGGTGACTCCAGGACAGAAGGGACTGGTGTGAGATGGAGGGTGAGATGTTGGGAGCAAGGGATGGGGTGGTGCAGGATGGAGGGGATAGGCACAGGACAGAAGAGACAAACACAAGGTGGAGATGGCTGTTGTGGGACACAGGGCTTGCTGCAGGATAGAGAGGATGGGCATAGGGCCAAGGAGATTATTGTGGGTTGGAGGGGAATGGATGTGGGTTTTAATGCACCATCATGGGATGAAGGACATTGTGGGACAGAGGGATCAGACCTCAGTGTGGGACCAAGGGGAGGGATGTGGGATGGAGATGGCTGCTATGGGACAGAGGGAAAAGGCACAGGATGGAGGGAGCTGTCATGGGATAGAGAAGACAGGTATGGGATGGAGGGTGCTGTCATATGGCAGACAGGATGGACACAGAACAGGATATTCCTTGTGGGACAGATGGGACTTTCTCAGGATGGAGTGAATGGGCAGGGGATGGAGGGATCCATCACAGGATGGGGGGAAACATCACGGGATGGATGGGATGCAGGGGACCATCATGGGCTGGAGGGTACAGCAGGAAGATGAAGGATACAGCAGGTGGAGGTTGCTGACACTGACTCCCCTTGTCTCGGTGGCAGGAAGCCGGTTCATCCTGCTGGAGGGGAGCCAGCTGGATGCCAGTGACTGGCTGAACCCAGCACAGGTTGTCCTCTTCTCCCAGCAAAACTCCAGTGGGCCCTGGGCCCTGGACCTCTGTGCCCGGCGCCTCCTCGACCCCTGTGAGCACCAGTGTGACCCCGAGACTGGTGAGTGTTCCTGAGGTTGGGGTGGGGGTTTGAGAGCTCCCCTCTGCCTCCTCAGCCCAGCTGTGGTGGGAAGGTGCTTCCTCACCTTCTCCACGTGCAGTAGGGAGCTGCTGGGTGTGCTGGGGTGGCTGCAGGCTGCAGGGAAGCACATGGAAATTCTTCCCATGTGTGTTCTCCTATGTCCCTCATGTCCCTGTCTCCACAGGGGAATGTCTCTGCTATGAAGGTTATATGAAGGACCCTGTGCACAAGCACCTCTGCATCAGGAACGAGTGGGGAACAAACCAGGGGTGAGTGTCCAGGCTTGGGGTGTCCTCACATGAGCTGCTAGGCTTCCACAGCTCCTTACCACAGCTGTGGTAGCTTCTTGGATGGCAGAGTTAGAGGCATCTTAGTGAGTTGTGAGGTCAGCACACGGCTGGGCTCTGCAGCAGGTCTGCAGGAGGTGAGGATTTTTGCTCTTTGAAATAATCAGGAATGATGTACAAGAGGCCATTGTCATGTTTTAGAGTAAACACCCCCTGGAGAAGATTGAGGTTGTTCCTCCCACCCTTGTGTGCGCTGTCTTGGGCATCCTATGCTTTGTGGGGCTTTTGTTTTGGGTGTGTGAGGCATCAGAGGAGGGCTGAGGTCCCCACTGAAAACTGGGAAAATTAAATGCTTTGATACTCTGGCTGAGGGAACAGAGGAGTCACTGTCTGCTCCAGGCTTTACACACCTGGGGGTGCTAAAGGAAATTTTCCTGATGTTTCAGCAGCAATTTAGTGGTGGATTCCGAAAGTTCCCATCTCTCTGTGACCCTCAAGGGGGTGCTCCATCTGTCCCTCAGCACTCATGGGTTTGTGAAGTGCAGCTGGGGCCTCCCGGGAATATCTGGAGGTGGTGTGTAGAAAGCCAAGACCTCCCCAAAATTCACCTCCAAACCCCTTGTTTTTTACCCCCCTTATCTCATCATGCTGCAGCTGGATCAGTGGTGGCCCTGCACGTGTCAGGATGCCCTCTCTGAAGTCATTAGTCTTCACAGTGGGAAGAGAAAATTCATCAAAGGCTGGGCTTGGCATCTCCCCTGCCGTGCTGCTGTGCTGGGGGATGGCAGCAGTGGGGGGCTGCTGGTGCAGCCCTGCTGTGTCCCTTTGAACTGGGGCCCTAGGGAGAGCCCTGCTGCTCCATCCTCAGCCCCCTCTCCGATTTTTATCATTTTAAAGGCAGTTTAGCAACTAAATCCTGCGTGGAGCACCAGCTGTGTTAGACAAGTTGTTACCCTGAGCTAGGGGGATGCTGGTGGCACAGGTGGCCCCATGCTGGGGATGTGCTGTGTGGGGTGGTGATGGTCCCCAAACCTCTGCCAGGTACCACTGCTGGGGAAGGGAAATACAGGCAGAAATACAGTTCCTTGTGCTGTTTGTCCCCAGGGAGCAGTGTCCAAGAGGAATGTCCCCAGCTGCCCTGTGCCCTTTCATAAGAGGCACTGAGTGATGGGCTGGGGTGTGTGGAGGGTTATTCCCCTGCCAGGGATTTGCCTGTTTTGGGAGGTGGTGTGTTTAGGAGTGTCTCCAGCCTTAGCCTCCATCAGAGCAGTGTGTTGGGCCCACCGCCTTGCAAAAAGCAAATAACTTTGTCCCTCAAGACTAATAAAAATGGATAAGCACTGTGGAGAAACATTTGCTTCCTGACCCTTTGCTTTTCCTTTGCTCCTGAGTGTGGGTCTGCAGCTTCACACTTTTATTCCATGCACACTGCTCTTCTCCAGCTTTTTCCTGATTTAGCTGCTTCACTTTCTTAAGGCAAAGTGGAGAAAAAGATGCTGCTTTCAGGTAAATTGGGAAAAAATGTAGATGGCAAGAAGCAGGAGAGAAGCCAAGAGCAAGAAGGACCAATACATTTCTGAAGCCCCCTGGACCTGTTTGCATCTCCTCACCCAGCTTTGGTCTCAGCAATGCCCACTTGAAAGGTGCTCAGGACCTCCTCTGTTCCTCTGGGGGATTGGGGCTGCTTTTTTAGACCTGTCTCCAGCCTGCTGCTTCCACAGGAGCCTTCTCTCTGCCATCTGTCCTGCAACAGGACTCATACCTGGCCAGGGTACATCTTGTCTTATGTTTCTTCTTAAAAACCAGAATTGGCTATGAAAAATTATGTGCAGCATTTCTAAAATATTTTTCTGTTTGAGGCAGAGAAACCTGGCAGTTCTCTTTTTCCCCAAGGTGCAGCAGAACTCCAGACCATGGTGGGGCTGTCAAAGCCTTCTGCCTTCTCTGGGCTCTCGAGAAGGCTCCAGTGCTGCAGTGTCACCATCCATAGAAAACTCTCTCGAGCCTCTTGAAACTGGGGTCATTTTGCGTGTTTCCTCAGTGAACTTGTCAGACTTTTGTTTCATAAAGTAATGGTAGCAGCTGAAACCACACTTCACCATCCCTACCTGCAGCTTCCACTATTTTTAGGGGCTCTTGAAAGCATGTTCACACTAAGCTTTGTGATGCCAAGGGCAGCTTGGTGTTTAATGAGAGGTTTTTTTCCTTTTCTCCTTTCTGTTCCTGATGTCCAGGTGCTGCTTAGTGCAGCTCTGCCTGGAAGGGCTTGTGATGGTAGAGGTCCCTTTTGCATGAACCTTTGGCCTCCACAAGGTCATGACTGTGATGTAGTCTCTTTAGCTTAGGAGAACCGTCTTGTCAGAGCCTGTTTAAATGAATAACTCGTAGCTGTAAGCTGGTATTTATGTTTTTTTGGGGGGTAGAGGTTGAGCTGCCATGCTGTCTTTTGCTGGGCTCATCAGCTCACTCCCAGTTCCAGCCCACCCAGGTGGCCTGCAGGTTCACCTGAAAGAGATGTCTGCAAATCTTCTGCTCTCCTCCCCCATCCCAAGGTGAGACCAGCTGTGCCTGACACATTTCTGGCTGTTTGTCTAATATCCTCTGAACCCTCCAATATTGGAGTGATGTGCTGCTGCCACAGGTCAGTCCCCAGAGAAACCACACTGGTGCTTGGTCAACAAAGCAGGATCTGCCAAATCCCTTGGCAATTGCGTGTTCTGGATATGACCTCCTCTGTTTTCCCCAGGTGGCCTTTTTATCTGAAAACTCATTTCAACCCTTTGGTTTAGATGGTTTTGCCGCTGGTTTGTTTTTATTTACACTGATGACAAGTTGACTCGGTGTCTGTTCCCTCAGTAGCATCTAATTTTGCTCATGAAGGCGAGCTCATCTTTGTACTTTATTGGTGGTGGCAGTGAGAAGCTTTTTGTGTTGTGTGTATTTTGGGTACCAGACTGAGCTCCACGCCTCCGCACTGCATCTTTTACCCGATGTGTCCAGACCCTAAATCTTCAGTTTTTCAAAAACTCAGATCTTTTTGATCATGGGTAGCAGATACATTTGATCGGCTCTGCTTTTCTTTTTTATTTTTTTTGGTGTGTGTGTGTGCTGCTCTTTGCCTGTTCTAAACAAATCTGTCTGGTGCTGTTTGTGTGCTCACAGTCTGTCTCCCTGCTTTGATATGCATTGTTAATTAGCTGCTTTTCGACTCTTACTCTAATGTTCCCTGAAGAGGATGCAGTTTCTAGCAATCCCACCAGCCATGCTTCATCTTTGCTCATCAGACCAAATTTCTGCCGTTCTTTTTGTGGTGTAACTTGGCCAAAAATCAAATCAGCTCATTCTGTCTTTAGTTAATAAACTGTTACCTGCCTGCATTTGTTCATCCTAGCCCTTAGATCCATCTCACATGTGGCTTTCCCATTCCCACGTGCAGTTCCCTGGGTGTACTTTTCAGCCTCCCCCCATTGAGATTTAAGGTGCTCTGCTTTTAAGGAGTCCTTATCAATGCGCTCTTTTAATTTGTAATGTGCTTCACCCTGGCCTGGGGAGGTTTTAAGGCAGTTTAAGGTGATATGGTGAACATGTCAGGCTGGATGCTCTCACCCTGCTAGTAACTGTTGGGAAACTGTCCCACCCCAGTCCTGCTCCCCCACCCGCAGCCTTGCAGATGTTTTTTCCAGCACAGGACCCGAATTAGTGCATCAGCCTGTGCCCTGCTCACCCAGATCCCCTCCCTTCCCCTCCCCATCCTGCCTCCTCCACACACAGATAGCCCATCCTGGCAGTGCCCCTGCCCGTCTTATCCCATCCCCACCCCACAGAAGAGCGAGGGACACACTGAAGTGACAAGGACAGCACTTTTCCTGCTTAAAGTCTTTATTTTTCTCTCTTTCCACCCCTTTTTCTATCTTTTTTCCCCCTTGCCTCTCTCCCTCCCCTGCTGTGTGCCTCGGCTTTGCGAGCTGGAGGACAGCCTGATAAAAAGCTCCTCGTTCTTTCAGATCCTTTCACCAAACCACCCGTCCCCCTCCTCCCCCCGCCTCATTCTCCTCGTAGATTTACGGGCTGCCCAGCGAGAAAGTGCCGGCATTAGCATTTTTAATAAAGAGCTGCTTGCAAGGAAGGGATGGCAGGGCGGGAGGAGGGTGGGCTAGGAAGGGGAGAGGCATGGGCAGCTGAAACACGAGCAAAGCTGTTGCAAAGAGAAGCTGGGGAGGAGCTGCGATGGCCATTGCCGATTGGAGATGTCACTCGATGCTCTTCTGCCATCAGGGTGGTCCTGGGTCTTCATGGGTCCCCACTTTGGGGTCCTGGGGTGCAGCAGATGCTGTGGGGATGCTCTGATCTTTTCACCCTGGGCATGGCCATCCTTGGTTGGAAACCCTGAAAAGCACAGGAGGTCAGGGAACCAGAGGTGAAGTCACCCATTCCAGCGTGTAACAACTTTCTCCTCCAGTGACATTTCAGTCACACTCCCGTGCAGCAACTTCTTGTGCCTCCTACAAACACCCTTTCCTGTGGCCCCTCCAGCGTCCTGCCAGCTCCCCTCAAGCCAGCTGCTCCAGCTCAGCTCGTGGTGGTCACATCCTGCCAGCTCTGGGCTAATTCCTCATCCCACCCATCTTGTCTGGAAGAGTTTTGCAGGTGGTGGGGACAGGCTGGAGCACAGCTCCTGATGCTACAAGTCAGTCTGGCCTCATCCCCTGGGGGCTGCAATTTAAGCATGGCCCTGTTGAGCTGTTTCAAAGCATTGCCAGCAGTGCCAGGTTTGGGGGCTTAGCAGGTGTTTTGTGAGCTTCCACTCAAGCCCAGGTGTGGAGCAAAGCATCCAGATAATGGTACAGCTAGAAAAGCCAAGAGGCTCAAGATTGTCCTGGGGATCCACTGGCAGCACTTTGGCCTTGGGGTCTTGCTGGCTGAGTGTGGGGAATTTTCTGCTTCTCAGGTGCCCTGGTAATGCACCATTTTGTTGTTTCAGATGCCTACCTGAGTGCTAAGGCTTGCAAGAAGCTGAGAGCTGTCATTTCTGGCCCATTTAGCCCAACCTGATCAGCAGCAGAGCTGCTGATCAGTCCCACTTTTCTTTGTGAGCTCTGAAGGCCATTGCAACCAAAATACCCAACAGGAACAATGCAAAGCAGAGCAGTGAGGTGCCTCCAGTGATGGCAGAAAGCAGGGAGGGGAGTGAGACACCCATGCAGGGAGGGACACATCCTTGTGGGGAGGGAGGCAGCTATGTGGGGATACACACAGAGGAAGGAGGAGGTGAAATGGTGACAAAAGGCAGCAATGGGGGAGGTGAAGTGTGCCTGGGGGAGGAGATGCTGCCCTGTCCTCTGCAGCAGAAGGCAGAGGTCAGCAGTAGTGCATGGGTGGAAATACCAGTGCTGAGCTTCTGCAGAGCTTCCTTGGAGATGAGGATGGGTAGGTGTCTCTTGTTGAGCTGGAGTTCTTGTATGCAGGATAAGGCTCAGGGCATTTCTGCAGAAGGTCCACATCCTCAGTGGTGCCTGGCAACACTGACTCTCCCTTGCCCTGCAGGGATGTAGCTAAAAGCTGAACATTGCATTTAAGAGGCTTTTTTTGACCCCAAGTAGGGGAAAAGTGTGGCCACACATCTCCTTTCCTGGAGCACAGAAACCTCTTCCCTGGATCAAAGCCATCATCACTTTTTACCAGGGCGTGTAGCATTAGGACCAGGGGTAATGGGTTCAAACTGACAGAGGGCAGGTTTGATTACAGGTTAGGATGAAATTCTTCACTATGAGGGGGGTGAGGCCCTGGCACAGGTTGTCCAGAGAAGCTGTGGCTGCCCCATCCCCAGAAGTGTTCAAGGCCAGGCTGGATGGAGCTTGGAGCAACCTGGTCTAGGGGAAGAGGGGTAGAATGAGATGATCTTTAAAGTCCCTTTCAGCCCTGGCCATTCTGGGACTCTGTGATGACAAGAATTTTAGCCACATTTGGATATTGCATCCTGGGTGGACACAACATGGCTTGGGTGCTGATTTCAATCTCCCAGATGGGTCCAAATACGCTGGCTCCGTGTCCTGGATGTGTTGATGCCCATGGGCTCACAGATGTGCCACCAGGCAGAGGTTTGGCAGTCTCCGTGCTTCTGCAGCACCTGCCCCAGCACTGAGCTCTGCTGCAAGCCAAGAGCAGCTCTCCACAACCATTTTTCCACCCGAGATGATGGGGAACAATAGCTGGCTTCTGTACAGCCTCTGCCTTTGTTCCTGGCCTGCCGTGCTCCTCAGAAGCAAGAATAAAACCCATCTGCAGGAGCACTGGAAGGTGGGGGAGTGAAACATTCACGGTGTTGGCGAGACACAGGGAGCACATCTCTTTCTGGATGAGGCTGACCTCATTCAAAGCAATCTGATTGTGGGCTGAATGTAATCCCCAGCTCACAGCTGACCGGACAGGGAACATGGCATTGTATCCCAACAGAGGAATGAGAAGGCTTGCTGTAATCCTGCAGTCAGGATTTTATTATTATTATTATTTTTGTCCTTGCTGAAATCACTTCAGATTAGAAATTAAACTGCTTGTGCAGGAGAGCTGTAATTGCCTCGAGAGAAAATCCCTGGGTTTGTCACTGGCACCTGACACTCTCGACTCTGAATTTTAGCAGCAGTGATGGGATGGCAAATCTCCTCTCCCCAGCTCTGAGCTCTTGCAAAGGGGATTTGGAGTTTTAGGGTTTGGGAGTGGGGTTCATGGTTACTGAGTCAAAGCGCAGCATGGCTGAGTCTCTTGTCTGTCTCTCTCTGCAAGTGACGGTCTGCCAGCAGGGCTGTGCTGCTGAAGGTTCATGTCCCAAAGGTGTCATGGCCATGGGTGTCCCACTGAAAGGCACCAGCCTCCAAATCTTAGTGGCTCATCACTCATCACCCTGTGCTATCTACAGCAGCAGGGATGATGGGGATGGGTCACCAGCTCTCCAGCCTTCTGCTTGGCTCCAAGCTGCCACCTTGTCTTCCAGCCCACTTTGCAAAGCCTCCCCTCCTGGAACAGTGAAACACAAGGGTAATAAGGCAGGTGGTGAAACTGGGGTCCCAGACTTGATGTGTTCCCTGGCAAAAGCCGCACAGAGAAAGGGTCCAGCTGTGGTTTGGTTTTCTTTATGCAATTCAATAGCTATGATGCAAATCCCTGAGACAGGACCAGGCAGCTGATACACTGAACACAAAGGGATGTTGGACGTGGCTGAAGTGCACTGAACCCCGAAATAACAGATGCAACACACCCCATGCCTATTGGCACGTTGGGGCTGGGACGAGAATCTGATGCTGCAGGGACCCCAAAATTAAGATCTCAGATCTGAGGCTGTTTTATCATTGTCCTGGCTACCCTAGGAGTCATCCTACCTGAGACCCTTCTGCCTGTGAGTTGGGAGCTGAGCAGGGGAAGCATTTTGGGCTGTGAGCAGCAGTGGGGACACAATGCTCCTGGGTTTCTTTTGCAGGCCTTGGCCATACACCATCTTCCAGCGGGGCTTTGACTTGGTGCTGGGTGAGCAGCCCTCTGACAAGATTTTTCGGTAAGTGGTGGAGGCACATTTTGGGGCTTAAATACAACCCAGAGCATGTAGGCATGCAGGTAACCCAGCTGGCAGGGCTGAGCACAGCTGTCCTATGCCACCTCCTGGGGACATGAGAGCATGGCTGGGAAGATCCCCCTGCAGCTGTCATGTGGGTGCTGGATACCCAGCAGTCAGTTCTTCTTCTCTGTCCATGGGGAGAGTGAGTTTTAGGCTCTGAAGGAGGGTTTCTATGGAAAATAAAAAAAGCCTTTTTAAAAAATTACTTAAGTTACATGCAATTTTTGGGAATCATTGGGTGTATTTAGAGGAGCCACCCCACTTTACCCTGCCCACACACCTTAGTTTGGGCTGGCAGGCCCGCAGGATGAGCAGGGAGGCTCGAGGGCCTGGATTTGGGCAGAGACAACCTCCCAGCCTCAGCGTTTCCCTCTGTGCCAGCCTCTGCTGCTCTCCCTGGCAGGTTCACCTACACCTTGGGAGAGGGCATGTGGCTGCCCTTGAGCAAGAGCTTTGTCATCCCACCAGCCGAGCTGGCCATCAACCCCTCAGCCAAGTGCAAGACTGACATGACGGTGATGGAGGATGCAGTGGAGGTCAGGTAGGTGCCACGGCAGGGTGAGGGAGTTCAGGAGGGCTATCAGCAAACAGAGCTGGGATCCCCATCCCACGTTTTGCAGGTGGAGATTGGTACAACCATTAACCTGCCCCTCTTTAGTCCCGCAAAGCTGAGCTTTTGGCAGTATTCCTCCTTATCTCAGTAGCTCCTGCACCCTTCTAAAAGCTTGGCTGCCATCCAGTTCACTGTCAGGCAGAGGAAAGCCTGAGTTCTGGAAAAACCCACACAGCAGCCACGGTCATGCACGCGTCCACAACACCTCACTGAAGCAGTGACACATCTCCTCTCCTCTTCCCCCTCCTTGCAGGGAAGAGCTGATGACCTCATCCTCCTTCGACAGCCTGGAGGTCCTTCTGGACTCCTTTGGCCCCGTCCGTGACTGCTCCCGGGACAACGGGGGCTGCAGCAAGAACTTCCGCTGCATCTCGGACCGCAAGCTGGATTCCACGGGCTGCGTGGTGGGTGACCCAGGGGCCTGCCAAACCCCCCTGGTGTGAGCAAGGAAGGGGAGGCCAGACAGGGAAGACTTCCTGTCACTTCAGGGTGGATATTTTGATGTTGATTTTGTAGCAGGATGATGTTTTCGGGCTGGCATCTCCTCTGTTGCTGCACACACACACACACACGAGGCAGTAAGAGTCCATCTGTTTGTTGGCTCTGTGGGAGGCTCCACATCACTCACGTGTGTGTCACCACCACAGCTGCTCTGCCTCAGAACAGGGAATCTGTGGGGTTGGGTACAATGACACCAGAACTGGGCATTGGGGTGGAGAGGCTGTGAGTGTGGGGCAGAAAGGGCAGCCCCTCTTTGTCAGTCACTGGAGCTGGGTTGCTGGAGAGTGGGGTTGATACCAGCACATTGCTTTGGTGGGGGATGGCTTGGAGGGCTCCCACCTCAGGGGATACACTCCTGAGGGCTGCAAAGAGGCTTTGGGGCAGGAGGAATATCTGCAGCTGTGGATGGTGCTGCTGCTGTCCTTCCTGCAGCCCCTGAGCACTGCTCGGGCTCTGCTGGGGCCCTGCCCTCCACCTCAGCCCTAGAGACACATTTCTTCCCAGGGGTTTTCAGCTCTTACTTCCCCCACCCCCCAGTGCCCGACCGGACTGAGCCCCATGAAGGATGGCACGGGCTGCTATGACCGTCACGTCGGCGTGGACTGCTCCGATGGCTTCAATGGGGGCTGTGAGCAGCTGTGCCTGCAGCAGATGGTCCCCCTGCCCGAAGACCCCCTGCTCTACAACATCCTCATGTTCTGTGGGTGAGTGACCCATCACCTCCCTGGCTGCCTGGACACGCCCAGGGTGCTGCTGTCTGTCGCTGCTACCACCCTGGGCTCGTAGGGTTGAGCTGGAGGGAGTCTCCTCTCTCCTTGTGGCTGTCCTCAGTGCTGAGAGGGCTGCAGCTGACAGTGGCCCTCGTGCTGGCTTCCCAGGTGCATTGAGGACTACAAGCTGGGCACGGATGGGCGCTCGTGCCAGCTGATCTCGGAGTCATGCCCCGAGGCCGGGGACTGCGGCGAGCCCCGCGAGCTGCCCATGAACCAGACGCTCTTTGGGGAGATCTTCTACGGCTACAACAACCACTCCAAGGAGGTGGCACCAGGGCAGGTGCTCAAAGGGACCTTCAGGTGAGTTGCAGAGAGGGGAGGGCCCCCAGCAGGGTCATACCTCGCCATCCTCTCCAAGAAGAAGACATGGGAAGGAGCCTGGGGCTGGGCTGTAGCAGACTGGTCCATCCATGTCTGGCTTCACTTTGCAGAAGATGGAGGGGCTGGTGGGGAGGGTGCATCTGACACTTTCCATCAAGAGTAGACATCTTTTTAATCTGTGCCTGAAGGAAAGGAGAAGTGCCAGGTGTCTTTTTGGGATGGACCACTTGCTGGCGGGGATGATCCCAGTCATTTTTGCTGTCCTCCAACCTTGCTCTTCTCTCTGCTATTGACTTCCAGGCAGAACAACTTTGCCCGGGGCCTGGAGCAGCAGCTGCCAGATGGGCTGGTGGTGGCCACAGTGCCCTTGGAGAACCAGTGCCAAGAGGAGCTCTCTGACCCCACGCCCGACCCTGAGTTCCTCACTGGTGAGTGAGCCCAGCTGGATCCATGTCTCTCCCAGTGAGGCAGCTGCCAGCATGTCCAGCTTCAGCCCCTTAACCTCCCACAGGATATATCTACCATGGGATGTATCTGGTCTGGCATAAGCACCCTGTGCTCAGCTGCACATAGAGGAACCAGCAGCTGAGGGTTGGTTCCTTTTTCCAGTAAGAGGAAGGCATTAAAAATGAAGGAAAGGCAAAGGCTGTAAATTAATTGTGGAGTGTAAAACCTCAAGCATCCATCAAATATTTGGGGCATTTGCAAAAAGGATTTTGCTTTTTTTTTGAAGGCAGAAAATGTTTTCCAACTACCTTTGATTTCTTTTCTGATATAATGAAGCATTCAAAACCCAGTGCCACCAAACCAAAATGATTTGGTTTGCTGTGCCAGAGCATCATGGGCCATGAGTGACAGGTTATCATGGGTTCCTAGACAGCCATCAAGGATTTGCCTTTTTTTTCCAAGTTGCCAGTACTCATAAATAGCCTTCATTTCCTTGGTGTTTGTTGCTTTTGGCTGAAATGACCCAGACATTGAGGAGCTACTGAGCACAGGATGTGGCTAGTAAGGTGCTTTGGTCTCATAGGAGACCTTGTGCATTCCCTTTGTCCGGCAGAGCTTTCAGGAGGATTTTGGGGAGCACCCATGGACTGTATCCAGGGTCTGGTGGATGCTGGTTGCCCTGACAGTGCATGGCAATGAAGGTTGTGTGTGCAGGCAGATTCAGCAGGGAGGGAGGGTGCTGGTGGGTCTTGGAGGGGCTGAGCTTCCCCAAGAGAGCTGTAAGGGTGGGTCAGTCCTGCTTCCCTGGGAATGCTCAACCCTGCCTGGAGGTGCTGGAGTACACCTACCTCCCAATGGGGCTGTCCTGCCTGTGATATGGTTACATGGATGTAAGGAAGGCACTGCCATCACAGCCCCAGCATCACAGCAGTGTCAGTGGGGCTGGGACTTCACTGGGAATTACGCTGGGGAGGTAAAAGCCAGTAAATTATCCTATTCATTTCCCACTGCTCTGCTGGCTTTGTGTCTGATTAAGGAAAAAAAAAAAAAAGGAAAAAAAGGTAAAGAAGTATAAAATATTCTCTGCTTGTCAGAAGCTTGGATATCACTGTGAATACATGAGAGGCAGAGCTGCTGAGTAAGGAAGGGCTGTTTTTGCATAAACACTTTGCAGGGAAGAGCAAGGCTTTGAAGCTGTCGGCAGCAGCCAGCACTGAAGAGAGAGGCGCTGGAAGGCAAAGGATCTTATCCAGCTCATACTCTGCCTTCAGGTCTTGTTACAGAGGGGGGGATGCCCACTGTTATCCTCCTGAACTCCTGCTGGGTGCTTGTTAGCAGCAGAGTTTGCTGCTCCGCTGCTGAGCAGAGGCGTGATGTGCTGGCTGAGGATCTCTGGAGCTGCCAGGGAGGAGGTGGCCTGTCCCAGCATCCTGCCGTGGCACTTTAGGGATGCTCTGGCCACCAAATTCAGAGCCAGGAGCACCCTTCAGCTTCCTTGCTGGGGCTTTGTCTGAGGCTCGATGGCCTCTCTGTCCCTCTGCTCATGGAAGCTGAGCAGCCGTGTTCCTTGGGTGCCCAGCCCATGAATTTCTGGCTTCCGTGACTCACAGCTAAATGGCTGAAGAACAGGATGCCTTTGAAGGATAAGGACAAACCCAGGGTCCTGTTCAGCCCCAGCATTGCCATAAAGTCTTGAGGGAGCATTAGCATCAACAGGCGAGCGATTTCCCTGTCCATCTGTTGCCCACTCAGCTCAGTCCCATGGAAGGAGACCCAGGGCCTCCTGGCTGGTGGCACCTGGGCACACATGGCGTGACGATGACCGTTGCCAGGCCTGCTAACAGCTCATTAAAAAGCACAGCTCTCATTAGTGACATAATTAGCACACCTGGGCATGCCTTTGGAGTGGGCACTGGGAAGGAAGCAGGAGGGGATGCAGGAGGAGGCTCATTATCTTCCAGCGCAGAGCCCCGGATGGCAGGATGAAACAAGCCTATGTGTTTTCCTTCAAAGCCATCATTTTAATTGCTGGGCACCACCTGACCCTCAGCTCTGAATGCCTCCCTGGGGGGATGTGCTGTGTACAGAACCCTTTTCCCTGGCTTCCTCCCACCTTGCTGGCTGTGTTGCCCAAGACAGGAAGGGCTGCAACCACCCTCATGGTGAGGTGTTGCTCAGCAGTGCCATTGAGTCCCTGTGTCCTTTCTCTGGCAGGGATGGTGAACTTCAGCGAGGTGTCTGGGTACCCCCTTCTGCAGCACTGGAAGGTGCAGTCTATCATGTACCATGTCCGGCTCAACCAGATGACCATCTCCCAGTGTAAGTGTGCAGGGACAGGGGGAATAAGGGGAGAAAGGATAGGAAGAGATGACATAGCCTTCTGCTGGCAGGGCTCAAAGGCTGGTTGCCCATTGCAAGTGCATAGTGAGGTAGCAAGGGCTTGATGGGCTCTGGGAACTGAACATCTCCTCCATCTCCTTCCCAGCCTTCAGCAATGCACTCCACTCTCTGGATGGAGCCACCTCCCGTGGAGATTTTGTGGCACTGCTGGACCAGTTTGGCAACCACTACATCCAAGAGGCGGTGTATGGCTTTGAGGAGTCCTGCTCCATCTGGTATCCCAACAGGCAGGTCCAGCGGCAGCTCTGGCTGGAGTATGAGGACATCAGCAAAGGTAGGAGCTTATCCTTGGGAAGGGAACTCATGCCCACCCCGTGGGAGTGGGGTTTGCTTTTGGCATAGCAAGGAAGGTGCCCAGCCTGTGTCAGGACTGCGTCCCATGTCATTGTCTCACACCTGCTCTCACACCCTTTGAAGCCAGCCAAAGGATTCACATGGATTGCAGCAGGCACTGGTCCAGGCCAAAAAGAAGGATCAATACCCACAGCCCCAGGGAGATGAAAGACAAGTGCACCAATCCCACCAAGCCATCCTGCCTTATTCTGGACTTAACTCTTGTCTTTAATCTTATTCTTCCCTTCCTTTTGTCTCTGCCATATCTACTCTCTTCGAAGCACTTGCATCCTGCAGCCAGACTTTTCTCCCTCCAATGTGTTTCCTTCTCCTGGAGTCCCAGCACTGTGTGGGAACCAGTTAGGAGCTGGGAGGTTCGTTGTGGTGCAGAGGGCACCTGGCACTGCTGCATCCCCTGCAGTGCCCTGGCTGCAGTGAGCTGTGAAGGATCCCCAGTGGAAGAGGTGGTGCCTGCTTTGAATGGCAGCTTTACAAAAGCTGGGGCAGCCCAACTCCTGCCTGCTGCCATCTGTCGTCAGGACTGTGGCAACTTGGTCTAGCGGAAGGTGTCCCTGCCCGTGGCAGGAGGCTGGTATGAGATGGTCTTTATTGTCCCTCCCATTCAAAACTATTCTCAGATTCTGTTATTCCATGATCTTTTGTGCTGGCCTCAGCAAAACTGCCTGCAGGCATTCTCCTGCCTGTGCTGGAGGTGGTGGCTTGCAGCATCCAGGCTTGGGCAGCAAACAAAAGCCAGCTCCCAAGCCTGGGCACAGGGAATGCTGAACAGAGCTGCTGTTTTATAGATGATCTTGGTTTGCTGCTCCTGCCCAGGAATTCCCAGGTGCTGTGGTTTTCCTGGTGTTGCTGGCTCCGGCCAGCCCTGGCACCACCGCAACTTGGGGGTCTTTGAGTCAGTGAAACAGAGCCACTGCTAAGGCGCAGATGAAATGAGAGACGGGACTCTCCGATGAAACAGCAACTGAGGTTTTATTCCAACCCCAGGGCCGAGGCTCCAAGATTGAGAGATGGAGAGCAGGAGAGACGGAGAGACCTCGAGCGCCTGAAGGGTTCAGTTTTTAAAGGGGGAAAAAGAACACGTGGGACAGCAGAGCATGGGGACCAATGACAGGAATTCAGGGTACATAATTTAACTTGTAGGAGGGGGAAACCCTGACTCCAACCAATCACCCAAGACTCTTCTTAGAAGTTTCCAGACACTGGGATAGGTCTCTGGTTGACTGGCAGGAGCAGGTGCCATGTAAACAACAAGATTGACAGGTAACTGCCATTTGGTCCTAAGAATAGGAAGAATAAGGGGTAACAAGGCATGAACTATGTACAACATTAACATATAACATATCAGCAAAGGATAACCATCAGCGCTCATCAACCCACTGCCACACCCAGGTGCAGGCAGTGTGAGCTTGGAGCTCACAGGCACCATAACAGACACATCATTTCCATCCTGAAGCTTCGTAATTCTCAGTATTGGCACCAGCCTATGGTCCTGTTCTTGCTATGTCCCAGCCACAGAGGCATTTATTATCTCCCCAGGGCTCTTGTGTCGGAAGGGTTTCTTTCAAAGCCTGAGTCTGAGTCTGTATTCTGTGCGCTCAGGTCTCCTGGAGCCAGGACTTCTTCACAAGCTCACCTGGAAAAGTACAGACCCGGTGCTGCTTGGCTGTAGGCTGTCTCCAGATGTAGCACCTCTTGATTGCAAGTACTTCTTTTTTTCTACTGCAATTTCCTCCTCTTTGATTTTCGTGCTTGGAGGCTTTTCAGGTCTGGCAGCCTTTTTCCACCCACAGTATCACATTTAGGTTTCACTCTGGCACCTGCCACTTTCCTTCCTTTGCTTTTTGTTTGCAAACGTCAGGGGCTGGATATCGATTGAGAAATTGCAAGAGACAAATCATTCCCTGGCTCCTCTGCTTTTTCTCGGTGCCTGCTAAGCTGCAATTCACAGCCAGCCTAAACTGATCCATCTCCAGCTTCCTGGGGGAGCAGAGCAACACTTTTGTATCCCAGGTTTTGTTTTAACAACTTTGTTTTCTTTGCAGGAGTCTCAAGGATGGGCTAGTGTTGGCCCATTTCTCCATAAATCCTTGCTATAGGGAGATTTTCCTATTGAGTCATGGATGTGGTCCATGGTGGCTTCCCACAGCAAGCCAGCCTGACAATGGCCACTGACAATGGCCTGAGCCTGCCCTGGGGGTGAGGCTTTGCCTGGTCATCCTTGAGCTTCTTCCAACCCAACCAACCATCTTCGATGGTCCCTCTTGCTTCTGTATAAATCTAGGGACATCCTTTGGCAGGGATTTTGTGTGAAAAGCACTATTTCCCTTCATGCCAAGGCTTCCCATGGCAGGGTGATGCCACCCAGCACACAGCAGTGATGGGCAGCCTTTTTGGCTTCTGTGCAAGGACTGTTCCTCTTGTGCCAAAATATTTCCTGCTATGTAGGGCCAGGAGGGCTTTTGCAGGAGAGTGGTTTGGCAGGGGTCTTTGGTGGAGAGTTGGTGTGATGTGAAGGTGCCCAGGCAGATCCTTCAGGAGTCTCCAACCACATGGAGGAGGCTCCCTCTCGTGGGGACCTGCTGTAAGGGTGGTCTCTCCCGATCAGGTGTAGGGATGGGGCTGGGGAAACTGAGGCACTGGGAGACCAGAGGACAGAATCACAGAATCACAAAATCGCAGGATCACAGAATGTGTAGGTTGGAAGAGACCTTCAAGATCATCGAGTCCAACCCATGCCCTAACACCTCAACTAGATCATGGCATCGAGTGCCACATCCAGTCTTTTTTTAAACACATCCAAGAATGGTGACTCCACTACCTCCCAGGGCTGACTATTTCAGTACTTTATCAGTCTTTCCATGAAAAATTTCTTCCTAATATCCAACCTATATTTCCCTTCACGCAGCCTGCAATCATAGAGGCCAGGGTGGGCTTTTCAGTCCCAATTTCCCCTCTGAAGACGAGTAAGTATTTCATCCCTACAGACCACACAGCTCTTAAGGACATAGGGGGCTCTTTGAAAGCACTGCCTCTCTCCTGGGTGGAAGGTAGAGCTCTAGCCCCCTCATATTCCATTACCAACGGCCTGGAGCCCACCCTGGTGTCACTTTTTTCCCCCCCTTCTCCAGGCAACTCCCCCTCAGACGAGTCAGAGGAGCGGGAGAGGGACCCCAAGGTGCTGACATTCCCCGAGTACATCGCCAGCCTCTCCGAGTCCGGCACCAAGCGCGTGGCGGCCGGCGTGCGGATGGAGTGCCAGAGCCGCGGGCGCTGCCCCTCCTCCTGCCCTCTCTGCCACGTCCCCTCCAGCCCCGACGTGCCAGCAGAGCCCATCCTGCTGGAGGTCACCAAAGCAGCCCCCCTCTACGAGCTGGTCACCAACAACCAGACCCAGCGGGTGAGGAGCAGCATGCTGGCAGTGATGGAGTGGGCAGCAGGGGTGGCAGGATGGCATTGTGGCTGTCCTTGGAGGCAGCTTGTCCAGATAGCATCATGTCCAGTTGTGGTCCAGTTGTGGCAGCCCTTGCCCATTGGCCAGCCCTGCTCTCCAGGGTGGAGGGACTGTACTGAACCCAGCAGGGGATGGATGGACACTGTGCTGAACTGCTGAACCCACCAGGGGGTGGATGGACACTGCTAAACCCACCGAGGGGTGGATGGACACTGTGCTGAACCCAACAGGGGACGGCTGAACAAGTGGTGGAGGGATGGGAGTTCACCTGCCTGGTGCTCAACCCCTTCTCCTGTCTCCCAGCTCCTGCAGGAGGCCACCATGAGCTTGCTGTGGTGCTCGGGCAGTGGGGATGTCATCGAGGACTGGTGCCGCTGTGACTCGAGTGCCTTTGGGGCTGACGGGCTGCCCACCTGTGCTCCTCTCCCCCACCCAATGTAGGTGCCCAGCCTGGCTTTTTGGTGTGATGGGTCTGTGGTGATGGCCAACAGTGTGGTGGGGCTGTGTGCCTTTATGGGACAGGTTTGCAAACTGATGGGTGACCTGGAAATTGGGCAGAGAGTACAGAGTTGCAGTGTCTTTTCTAAGTTCAGCTGAGCATTGCAGATCTCTTTGTGGATCCATCCTGGTAAAGCAACCCTAGGGAATGAGTCTTTTGGACCAACATACCCAGAGCCAGGAGGGGAAAGGGAGGGGGACTCATTTCTCTCCTGAGGTTGCTGTCTCCTGTGACTTAATGGCTTTGAATCCCTTTTGTTGTGAGACTAATGCAAAAATTGTCCCATAGCCTGCGTCTCTCCACTGTACACGAGCCCAGCAGCACACTGGTGGTACTGGAGTGGGACCACTCAGAGCCCCCCATTGGGGTGCAGATTGTGGACTACCTCCTCCGTCAGGAGAAAGTCACCGACAGGATGGACCACTCCAAGGTGGAGACAGGTGAGTGGAGACTCCACTGCTTCTCTAGGAGAGTGGGACGGAGATGTTAGAAGAGAGCCTCTGTCTTTGTCTTTGCAAGGGGATGCTGCAACAAATCAAATATCTTGTGGAAGAGAGAGCAGCCCTTCTCCTGCCCACCATGCTGCAGAAAGGGGCAGCTCCATATCATAGGGACAAACTTTTCTGGAAAAGCAGTGGGTCCAGCTTTACACCAACTTCATGCGTTAGCCTTGGTCCCCCTTTGCACCAAGCAGTGGGGCAGCAGGCACAAGGCTCTCCACAGCCCCAGGGACACCTGTGTCATCACCAGGGGCACATCCTCCCCTCTCTCCCTAGAGACGGTGCTGAGCTTCGTGGATGACATCATCTCTGGTGCCAAGTCACCCTGTGCCATGCCAGCCCAAGTGCCTGACAGACTCTCCTCCACCATCTCCCTCATCATCCGCTGCCTGGAGCCCGACACCACCTACATGTGAGTGCCCTGTGCCGTGCCTGTGGCCGTGCTGACTTCCTGACTGTGGTCATCCTGTTTGATGCTGCCTGTATTTCTGTGTGGTTTTGGCAGCCCAGAGCTTTGTTTTTTTCCCCTTCTCATCCAGGTTCACGCTCTGGGGAGTCGACAACACAGGCAGACGTTCCAGGTCAAGCGATGTGACGGTCAAGACGCCCTGCCCTGTGGTAGATGATGTGAAAGCTCAAGGTGAGATGCAGGGAGCTGCTGGACTGTGATGTTTGGGACAAGAGGGAGTTCCCCCTTCCAGCATGTTCTTGTACATGTCTTGTGTTCTGGCTGTAACACTACCTTCACCCACAGGGGCCCAGGAGCTGCCACATGGTGGGGAGGGCTGAGATGGGGGGCTGCAGGGGGCACACATCCTCTCTGAAAACAAAAGTGCATAAATGGTGTTTCACTAATGCTACCTGGTGGTATCAGCCATTTCTTTTCTTAATTAGACCAAACTGTGGGAAGCTAACCTGGACTGAGTAGAGGGAATGCCATCTAATCTGTTGCTCCTCCACTGGGACCTTGTCCTGACATGATGTAAATCGTAACTCAGTGGACAAATCTTGGTTCTGGTCCTGATTTCCCTAGAACTGAGCTTTAGCCCTGGTGGGTTTTATTCATACCTTGGTGGGTTTTATTCATACCTTTCCTTGCACCCCACTGAACACCCCCTGTCCTTCTGCCCAGAAATAGCAGACAAGATCTACAACCTCTTCAATGGCTACACCAGCGGCAAGGAGCAGCAGACAGCCTACAACACTCTGCTGGACCTGGGCTCCCCCAGCCTCCACCGAGTCCTTTACCACTACAACCAGCACTACGAGAGCTTTGGGGAGTTCACCTGGCGCTGTGAAGATGAGCTGGGGCCCAGGTAGGCTCGGGAGCTGAGTTGGCTCAGCAGGCAGGCCTGCCCACCAGCAGCCTTGTCCCTCATGGATAGTGGTCACCAGGAAGGCATCTCTTCAGCAAATCTCATTATATGATGATGGATGATAGAGTGTCACATTGGTGTTTCTGTTTTGCTGGATGCTGTGCATGTGCAAGGGCCATTAACACAGGACAGGGTGGAAAGTGGTTGACTGTTGTCAACTCAACGTTGTTGTCCATGCCACCAGCCCTATCCTGTCTCTAGAGATTGGCCTGCCTAACATGTTCATGCTCTGCAGAGTGGCAAAGGGATGGGGTTCTCTTTTTTCCTGTGTGAAGCTGATACCACAGGCAAAAAGGCAGAAGGTCTTGGAAAAATAACACACCTTTGAGGGATGGAGATTGGATTCTGCTTTCTGCCTTTTCCTGGGCTTTGGCTTGAGCTGAATGCACCTCTGTGTGCTAACTCTGTCAGCTTGTGGTCCCCAGCAGGCAGAGGACTGACTTCAGGTCTGAATTGTGCATTTCCTCACTTTTGATCCACATCTGTGGTTGTGTGGGAGTGACATGAGTGTTTTTGGTGCTCAGGCAGTGCTGAGCTGCCACAGCAGGTTTTGGAGGAGGCTGTCCTGAGCTCTTCCTTTCTAAAATAGTCTCATTGTGCCTGAGTAAGCACCATGTCTTCTCTTCAGGCTTCTCCAGGTCACTGAAGCCCCTCCAGCTGCCTGAGAATGTCCCAGGCTTGTGGAGAAAGGCAGATGTTCCCTTCTCCCCCATGTCCTTCAACATCTGCTTTAGTCTGTGTGGTTTCCCAGTAAAACAGATGTTTCCAGTCAGTTCAGCAAGCTGGGCTGAGAGATTGTGTGGGCTGCAGTGGTGTTTCATAGCATCTGGCCTCCAAAGAACCAGAGCTGTGACCTCATCTGGAAATCAGGGTTACTTTCAAATGTACATCAACAAGAGCTCCTATGTATGAAATTCATGGCCTCCACCTTACACTGTGCCCCACACCTCCTCTTGCTGGTCTCACCATTGTCTGTCTCTCAGCTCTGCTTCTCCAGGTCATCACTTCTGTACTTCTAGCAGAGGATAGGAGATTCTCTGTGTACATTCTCTGTCCTCCAAACCTCTGCTAGGCAGTCAGAGATACTCAGAAAATAGCTTGTGCCCATCTTGCACTTAGTGCCTTGGACTTGTCACCTGGTACAGGTTTGGTGGGAAACTCCGAGGAGGCCCTCCATGCCCTGGAATGGAGGTGGGGTCTCCTCTCTTCCCCTTTTCCCATTTATGTCCTAAGAAATGTGAGCTCTTTGAGGCACAACTTCAAAGCTCAGTAGCAACACTGCAGCACATGGAGTCTTTTTAGGGCAGAGGCTCCCAGCAGCTCCTCTGCCCAGGGTTGCCTCATTCCTCCTGACACCGAGTGGGATCAGCAGGCTTGGACTTCAGTCTCACCTTTGTCTCGATCCCAGCTGTGGTGATGCCGCTCTGTCTCCATTTCCAGATGTGAAATCCAGCCCCGATTTGCACAGGCCATCTGACATCTGTTGTGGTGATTTGCATGAGGAGCACATAAAATTCCTTACGTGACAGACGGGAGTCGTCACAGAGCTGCTGCCATCGCTGGGGCTGAGTGGTGCCACTGCTGCTCTCTGCCCCAGGGAGGAGACCGAGGTCCAGCCAGAGCACGGGGTGGAAGCTGCCTCCTCGAGCCCCTTCAGGCAGAGGTGCATTGCCATGGAGCAGCCAGAAATGCCACTGAACTACCCAAATGGTACCACTTTCTGTGTGAACCCACGAGCCAGAGGGTTAATTGCACCCTCTGGAAACGCTGGAGCGCTTAGGGTAGGATGACGTAAGTTGCTGATGAAGTGTTTGCAGCTCGCACTACTTGGAAAGAGGCATTTAGGCAGCTGCAGCGGGTTCTGGTGATGACAAATCTTGGAAAGCAGACCTCCTGTTTGATCGTCTGCGAGGGCGAAGCACCCAGACTGGTGGTGACAGGACAAATCACTTGCAGATGACATTATTTAGCCAGCAGACAGCATTTGTTTGACTGTTACTGATGCTCCTTTGAAGTCGTGGATGCGGACCCACGCGACTGACTCTACCATGTCCCTCCTCCTCCACACGTCCAGGGCACCTCCTACTCTGCTCATTTGTGGCACACTCAGCTCCCTTCTTGGCAGTGCTGGCTGCTGGACTGAAGAAGCATAACTTGTTGTGAGTGCATAGATAACTTGTCTGAGGCTACGAAAGCAAGTCGCTCCCTTGTGGTCCAAGAAGGGATGCAGAGGGTCCTGGTCTTTGCATAAGGAAAGGAAATGGAGAAAAAAGCAAGCAGTAGGTGGAAGTTGGATTTGATGCAAAGCCCAGTGAGGTCTGGTGGTGCCTACAGGCTTTGAGCCAAAATCCCTGGGATCATATCAGGCATTCCTGTGAGGGTACCTGTAATGCAGAAGGAAGAGAGGCACTCAGGGCACCTTGCTTAGGTGTCAGATGCAGAGACCAAGACAAGTGAGAGCTTGGCTATTTTCTCGTGGCTGGCCAGCTTGGGTGGCTGTCTCCAGAGCCAACACCATGCTAACCACCTTTGCCTCTCTGGCATGCCCTGGGCATGAGCTCTGGTGGCAGGTGTCATGTGGCTGCAGAGCTGGACAACCTTTCAGCAGCTGCAGACTGGGCTTATAGCTGCAGTCACATCCAAGGTTTTCTCTCCAGGAAAGCCAAGGTTGGCTCTGACTGAACTTGGGGTAAATTAATTCCTCTTCAAGCAGCTCTCCTGTGGTATGCCTGGCCTGGAGGGAGGTTTAGAGAGGCAGTGGATGTTCTTTCTTGGTTGGTACACACATCCTGGAGCTGTCATACCAGCCCACACTGCTTATCCTAAGTAAGAATGTCCAGTAAGAATGTGATTTTTTTCCTTCAGAATCATGATTTGTGACTGCTCCTGTTCTGGGCTGAGCAGATGCTGAGTTAAAGCTAGTGAGGGGATGTATCTTCTTTTCCCTGACTATTCTAACCCACCAACTGACCTTGTATATGGGTAGGAAACTTGTCCCAGTTCATCAGATGCTTAAACATTTGTCTGGGTTTCCAGGCACATGAGATACCTTCAAGATGCTTCATTTGAATCCATTGCCTCCACAGTGGCCACATTCCCTGGAGATCACCCAAAGTGTGAGACAAATTTAAAATGAACACAATGTGTTTTATCTGTACAAACTGATTTCCTTGGTAAAAAGCATGAGAAGCACAATTTTATGAGGACAAATTTGAGGAGAACACAACTTAGGTCATGTTTGGCCATGATCCTCTGCGCTCTTACAATATCTCTTACAATATCCAATACAAGAGGTTGGTAATTTAGCATTTCCTCACTACCAGGACAAGCCTGCACTGAGGCTATGATACCCTGGGTGTGCTGTATTTCTGTTGCAGAAGATGGATTCATCCTGGACTTTCTCTGCCTCTGTCCCTGGCCTTCTCTCAAGGCTTCCTTGGCTGGGTTGTGGCTCTTTACAAGCTACTGCTGCAGTGACTTGCCTTTTCTCCACAACTGGAAGATGCAAAATGCACATGCAAAGAGTCAAGGAGCTCTGCCACATCCCCTGCTCTCTCAGTTGTGTTTTGATGTATGCCCCAGTATATCCCTTCTGGTTTGCACAGTGTCCTGTAGGATACGTTTCCTAAGCTGTTACTAAATATTATTGTGAGTCATGTAGCAGGAGTGTCATTCACTGTACTTATGATATTGCATCCTGTGCAGGTCATAATCTTTATCTCACATTCAGCCTTCCATGCAGACTCTCACAAGCCAGACATGACATTCTGGTTTGAGATTTTTGGGTTTTTTTTCTTTCTTAAATCTCCCTCCTGCTCAGTGGTATCCTGGCATGCTGCTCCCAATCCTGTGCATTCTGGCAGTGGAGAAGTTGAGGATGCCCCATTCCTGGAAATGTTCAAGGCCAGGTTGGGACTTGGAGCAACCTGGTCAAGTGGAAGATGTCCCTGCCATGGGACAGGGGAGTGGTACAAAAGGATCTTTAAGGTCCCTTCCAACCAAACTATTCTGTGATTCTATGATTCCTATATCAAGCCACAAGTGACCAGCACATTTCCTGAATATGCAGCACATACACTTAATGGAGAGGGCACACATGGTGACACTGTTCTGGGCTGGCCATATATGTCATGCCTGACACTTGTAGGCAATAGTACTGCCTACAGTACTATTGGCCCCTGGTTTCCCATCCTGTTATTTTTGGGATCCAGTAGCTGCAACAGTGACAGGTGGTGCCACATTGGTGATGTCTACCCAAAGGGATGCTGGGGGTTTCACAGCTACACCTGTGACTGTCTCCTTAATAAACTCTCAGCAAGCCTGACCTCGTTGTGTGAGTGATACAGGGTGGAGGAAGAAGAGGGTACAGGACAGGGAAGTGTGAGTCCCAAGACCAGTGCAGCGGGTCCCACACTGTCATGGTGACATGGGCATGTCTGTCCTGGGTTAGGGGCTGTTCTCACATGGATTTAGCACACAGTGCTGCCTTGGGGATGGTGTGTCCCCACAGCCCCACCATCCCTCCTTGTCCTGGCAGCACCAGGCTCCATACAGCTGCTCTTGCATTATCTCTTCTCCCTCAAGGATCTCCCACGGTGTCCTTAACTGTCTTTACTTTTCTCTCCTCATACATTCCTCCCGCCCTTCCCGCCATCCTCTCCGTGGTGTCTCCATCACTCCCGCCACCCCTCGCTGTCCATCGCCCCCCTGGCATCTCCCCTTGCCCGCCCTCGCTGCAGGAAGGCTGGCCTCATCCTCTCTCAGCTGGGGGACCTCAGCAGCTGGTGCAATGGCCTCCTGCAGGAGCCCAAGATCAGCCTGCAGCGCTCGTCCCTCAAGTACCTGGCCTGCCGCTACAGCGAGATCAAGCCCTATGGGCTCGACTGGTCGGAGCTCAGCCGGGACCTCAGGAAGACGTGCGAGGAGCAGACGCTGAGTGTCCTTTACAATGACTATGGTGACAAGGACTACTGAGGGTTCTGGGCACCTGCTCTCAGGCTGGCCTTCCCGTGGGCGTTTCTGAGGGTTTTACACATGGACCCATGGAGGGGGCGGGCGTCGCTGATGTTTCTGGAGGCGAGAATTTGGACTGGGGAGCAAAACCGGCTGCTCTGTGCAGGACTGACTCAGTATTAGTTTCTTCTTCAACTTGGCCAAAAGCCTTTCTAGTTAGAAGTCTTGTGGGACCCAGTTTTCTTGGTTTTGTTTTATTCATTTTGCCAAGAGGTTCCTCAGCATTGCTGGAGAAGGCAGGTTGAGAGGGCACAGCCCTCTTCTCCTGCCCCATCCCTGCCCTGGCTGTGGGGACTGTCTCCAAAGGTGGGGGACACCAGTCATGGGAGAAACATGGTGACACAGCCAGGATGGGAGAGTGATGCAGGCAAAAGTGGAGGCAGGGCATGCAGGTCAGGTTGAGATGCTTATGGTTATGGCTGAGCTAATCAGCCACTGGATGGCCAACAGGGTTGGGATGGGGTTTCTTTGCAATTGTAAAGCATGAGGTCTGGGTGAGACCTGAGCAAGCAATGGTGCTGTTGATGGGCAGAGCTGGTGTGGTTTCATCAGCTGGGGTGAAGAGGAGGGGCATTGTGACCCCATCTCCTCAGGTTCTTCTGCCATGGTCAAAACCCACATGTGCTCCAAGGTGCAGAGTCCTCCAGAACAAAAGCAGCTTGGCCTCAGGACCAATGGTCGGCTGGACATCATGAGCTTTCCTCTTGAGGGACCACATTCCTAGGAAGTCAACTTTAAAATCCTTTCTACTATCTTTTTACCCACTGTAATAAGAACTTAGAAGCAACATTAAGCTGCTGCTGAGGAGAACCCAGCTAGGAGAGCAGCCAGCAGATGGCACAGACAAGATGTTCTGCCTCAGACACTTGTAGCTGTGGTATAGCCCAGGCTATGTGTGGTGAGGGGAGAGGGATGGAAGGTACCCCAATGCCGTGGTGCAGGATGGTCCTGAAGGTTCTGGTCCCAGAGAGGACATGGAGAACAGGCTTTGGGGGTGTTGCCTGTGTTTAGGCTCACATCTGTCTCTTCCTCTGGTAACTTTTTTTTTTAAACCCAGATAGCTGGGGTTGTACTGGGGTTACTGGGTTTGGTCTGGAGCAAATGAGTCTCCCAATCTCTGTCACTGCTGATGATGTTGGAGGCAGAAAACAGGTTCCTTTTAGCTCCAGCTTCCTGCCTGGTTTGCAAGGAGGGAGCTCTGGACTTGCCAGCTGTGCACCTTTGGTCTGGACAAGACCATGCCCCTAAAGTGGGATTTTTACGATGCCTCCAGAGAGAAATTTCCTTTTCATTTTTTTCAGTCTTGGCAGGAAGAGTCTTCAGCCTGTCTCATATGATTTTCTGCCTCATTCCTCCTCCTACCAGCCAAGGACATGGCTTTAATATTTTCATGGTGCTGAGAGGGAGGTGGCTGTCCTCTGCACCCCATCACTGCCAACAGGGCTGCATCGCTGTATTTCCTCAGCAGCAGTTCAGTATCTCCCTGCAGGACCACAGTGCTCATGGGCAGACATCTCTCCAGGGGCAGCTGGCCTGGACTGGGGAGCTGCTGGGAGCAGCCACCAGCAGTCAGTGTGACCTGGGCATGCCCATGTTATTGCTGTAATGAGTGTGTCTAGCAGGTGTCATCAGACAAACGTTTGCTCTGTGCAAGAAGGAAGTCCCCTGGATCCTTTTGGCTATTTCTCATGTGTTTGTCCTTATATTTTGATGTGCCTGATGCTGCCAAGGGCTTAGGGCTCAGAGCAAGACCAGTGCCACCTCCATGCACAGGTATATATGGGCAGGTGATCTGTACTGAGTCATCACTCCTTTTCCTTTCAGCTGGCGAGACTCTTGGCCAAGACACTTCTGTTTATCCTTTTACTTATCCCAGCAGATGCTGAGACAACTTTCAACTTCCAGCCAGGCAGCCATCCAGCCATGGGCAAAGGGCACCTCTGCTCAACGCCTCAAAGGGATGTTTGAATGAAGGCTGCTCTGGCCCAGACACCAGTTGGTTTCTCGCCAAGTAATACCGTGTACATGGCCTTTATGTGAAATGCAGACTGTTTTCCTTTGGGTAGCAGACTCCTCTCTTTTATTGCTTACTAGGTGCAGCAGCAAGGACAGGAGCAGCGCTGTCTGCCAGCCACTTGCTGTGACACTGCCAGGAAAACCCTGGACACCCTGTGCATTCACACCTGCCTAGGTTACTTTTTCATCTGGCTCTGCGGATATTTCTGTTCTGCCTCTGTGCTGACACTTCAAAGCCCTTGCATGGGCAACCAAAGCCCTGCAGCATCATCAGCCAGCTGGGCCAGACTCTGCTCCCTGGGCCCTGGCTTCCCCATGGGCCGGGATTTGGAGGGTGAGGGGAAAGCCATCCCTCCAAAGTAATTTGGCAGCACCCTTGCACAGCTGGATGGGGCTCATCATCCTCACCCCATGATAGACTGTGCAGGCTGCTGGCAGGGCTGTGCTCTGCTGCTTTGCCTGCCATGGTGCCCCTGCAGCTGCTGTGCTGGCAGGGCCTGCCAGCGTGGCATGTCTGTGGGGCCATTTTCACAGTGACCCTGGCTTTGTGAGGGCTTTCCTCTTGGTTTCCTCGTTCCAGCTTTGCAAGGCGAAACCTTGTTCAAGCATGGATTTTCTTGCCCAAGTCTCCTAGCTACTACATGAGTCCATCTCAGACAAATGCCAGCACCCACCACGGAGCACCAGAATCCACCACAGGGGCTGCACCATGGCTGTAGACCTGGCCTTGGTGAGATGTGTTGTGTGGGGCTTGCTCACCCAAAATAGGTGTGCCCTGGTCTAGTGGAAGCTGTCCCTGTCCACGGCAGCAGGGTTGGTACAAGATGATCATTAAGGTCCCTTCCAATCTAAACCATTCTGTCTCTGTGGTTCTCTGCAGAGCTGACACCATCCACATCTGCTGCAGGGTCCTACTGCTGGGCCTCTACAGTATTTTCTCTCTTGGACTCCCTATTCTTCCCAAGCTGCCAGCAACATGAAGACTGTTTTCCAACCATTTCTGCAACCTCCTTCACTCCCCCTGTCCTTTCTTTTTGTTTTATTTCTGAATTAATGAGCAATCATTCACCTGAGATGAACCTCTGGGTCGTTAACTTTTCTTTGCTGCGTCCGTACCCCTGTAATAGCATTACTACCTTTTCCCTGTTGTGGAGTTATTTAACATATAAAGAAGGTTTGGTCCTTTTCTTTACAAAGATGGCTACAATTCATGTTCCTTGATGTTCTATTAAAACTCTAATGTGACGTTTTACTACTGTAGGTTGAAAGTAGGGTGATTTAGGGTGAGATAGCCATGTGGCAAGAAATACAAAACCCTTCTGGATTACTTAAAAAAAAAAAAAGAATAAAAAAGAAAGGTTTTAAACAACAGCAACAAAAATCATTGTAACACTATGTAAAACTCCAGATGATAATTTAACCGACTATTAAACGGAGCTGTTAGTAATCCCTGGCTCTGGCAAACTGGAGTGTTTGTTTATAGTTTTGGTCCAGTTGATGTCATCTTTGGTTGCAGATGAAACACTCACAGCCTTTGAACTCGGGTGAGTCTTCACACAAGTTTAGCATTAGCCTGTCTGCCCTCTGGGTTAGCCAAGTCCCAAACCACTCAGCACACACAGATGGAGCCATGTCCTGCACCTTGTTTTGTCCACCTGCTCTGCTGGATGTGGGAACGTAAAGATGTCTCCGGTCACCTTTGGGGGAAAAAATCTGCATTTACACGTCCTTGGCAAGGGTCTCTTCAGTCCTTGATTTGCAAACCTCCACAGAGGTTTGCCAACTTGGAAGCTGAGTCCAAAAAAGCTTCTTTTAGCCATTCTTTTAGTATTTAAGGTGGATGGGATGGTGCTGTCTGGTGGTCAGCCACCCCTGGAGAATGTCCTGGTCCATCTGGCAGGCTTTTCACAGAGGACTAGCAGCAACATGGGCATTAATGTCGCACAAAGAATGTGGAAACCAGTGCCTGGACAGAGGTGAGATCTGCAGAAGATGCCAAAAGCCACTTACAGGGCTGTGTTGTGTCTAATGGTCAGGCCATCAGGACATACAAGAGCAGGTCCCTTGGCCAAGTCCAGTGTGTATTAGCCACCTGCCCTGCCAGATGGGTGGAAGACCCAGGGAGAGCCTGGGCAGACAGACAGGCAGACAGACAGGACACTTGGGAGGACACAGGGGGGGTTTAGGGGCTATAGCACACAAATCCATAGGAAACCAGACTTCATCAAGTCTCATGGAACAACTTGATTTTTTTTTTCTTTTCCCAGTGCTACATTGCAGGAAAATAAGCTAAAAATACACCCAGTACTTTCCTTCTGCTATTTTCCATGCAGTTAACCACCAGCTCATTGCACAATAAGTGTGACTATGGAGTGAGGAGGAGGAGGAAGAGGAGGAGGAGGAGAGGGTCTGTGGGGCAGCAGGGTGTGCAGCTGCAGGCCTAAACTGCTGTGTAAATATCTCAGCACAGCTGGCTTATGACAAAATCTTCTCAGAGATCATCTGGCTTGCAATCTGTGGGCCCACCCCCAAAAAGAGGGAAGTGGATTGCAAGGGGTGTGTCACCAGCACATTGGTGGGTTTTTAGGAAGGGTTTGGTAATTGTGTGATTGTATTGGAAGGGTTGCCCTTGGCTCCTGTCCAGAGTACACGATTTGGGGAGCTTTGCCCCAGAGAGGACATTTGATGTTACCAGGAGATGCCGTTCTTCCTCTGAGACTGAGTCCCTGTGCAAAGACCAGACATGAAGACAAGACAGATGAGGAGCATCAGAGACGGCTGGAGGAAGAAGAGTGGGGTTTAAACACAGGGCAAAGGCTTTTTGGTGTTTCTCAGTCCATAGGTACAAAATTTACCTGGTCACTTAAAAAAACAATGAAAAAAAAAAACAATTCCCCAAATCTTAAAGCAACTTTATTGTCTTGGATTTTAACTTTCTTGCCAGGATACCACCTGGTCTTCTGGCTCTAGTGTGGGCCACCTTCTGCTCCCCATCCCCAGGGAGGTGGGGTGTGAAAACACACACACACACACACATTTCCCTACATTTTAAGTGGATTAATTGCAAAAAGTGATCAGCCTTGTAGCATAACCAGGAGAAGACCTTCTGCAAAAGGGTTCTTGCAGCTGGTGGCACAGTAAAAGCTGCCTGGGTGGCAGCCTTGAAGTAGGGGGTGGCATTGGAAGTGAGTGTCCCCTCCCCCACACCCCAAAACCCAAAGGAAATCTTCAATTGGGCTGTGACTGTTCTGGGAGAGTCTGTGTTTTGGGAAGAGGAGAGAATATGTCAGACCAAAGCTGTCAGGACAAGCAAACCACCTCCCTGGCCACCTTTTGGGTGAATCAAGGAGGCAAGAGAGATGGAGGATGAGAAGATTATTTATTTTTTTTCATAGATTTTTATAAAAAATAATTATCAAATACAAAAAAATAAAAATAGCAGCAGCCTCCGTTGTGAATAAAATCCTAAAGGGGACAAAAACCGCTCAGTGTCGCTATAGAAGAACAATATTTCAGTATGTAGAAGCTGTCTGGTCATGAGAAGCACAAATGTCCACCAGCCAAGCCAGCACTTCCTGTCCCAACCTCCCAGTTCTCCTGTCCATGGGGCACACTCCCTTCCCTGCACACACAGGTGAGCAGAGAAAGAAAACCAAACAGGATTCTCATGCCAAAAGGGTACAAATTTGGCAGGTAAACACATAGGCATCCACGTAATGCTGACACCAGGCAGGGAAGGGTTTGTCATGGCAAGGTGCTGGGACTTGAAATTCTGCTCCTGCATGTCATGTTCTTCCCATGTCCCCACTGTCCCCACCTGTGGGGGGCTGCCAGAACCCCACTCCTGCTGTGTGGGAACCCCTGGATCTCCTGTTTCCTGCACTGGTGAAGCAGGACAGGCTGCCCAAGCTGCACATCCTGGGGGTGTTGGGCTAACTATTATTTGAATTTCATTGGGTTGCTTGAGGGTCATTTTTTTAATTGAAAAGTAAGTATCTGACAAAATATTGCTGCTATCTGCTCAAGTGACAGTGAATTCTAGGGTGTTGTCACCTGTGCATGATGAGAACAAAAATGTCAGTGTCCCAAGAGGAGATGGGGCTCATTGTCCCCCACTTCTCTTCAAATCTCTGCCTAGACCAGATGGATGGGGACACCTGGGGACAGGAAAGGGCTTGGAGAAGGACAAGGCATCTCCTGCCTGGATGCTGGGTAGGATGTCTGAGCACCTCTGCCCCCACTCGGGTCCTCCAGTAAAACACAACCGTAGGAAATTGCTGACAAAATAGGATGGGGTAGACCTAGTGAAAGCCAAATGAAAATGCCTGGAAAATTCCTTGTCTCTCCACACCGTGTCACCCTCTCTCCACCACTGCTTCACCAGACAAACTGGCTCACAGCCTGTATCCAACAGCACAGGCCATGCAGGCAGGACAGCCTGGAGTCCTTTGGTCCCAGCCTGCAGCTCACCCGGGGACACTGCAATGAGTTCCTACTCTGTGGTCCCTTCTCTGCTCTCCTCTCCTCTTTCTGTCCCTTTTCTCTGCCTCTTTACAGCACAAAACCATCAGTGATAATCCCAGCTGGAGCCAGGCACCTTTCCTATTGCTGCCTTTATGTGGCTGGGTCCAAGCTGAGCTGCTGGTAATCAATTATGGGCGGCAGAGTTTCTTGCTGGGCTTCTCTGAGACCAGAATTGAATCTGCAGATTTTCACTCAGTGCCTACAGGAGCAAGAGCCTCTTGGAAGTCAGCAACTGTATGTCCAGCATGAGGGGCTGGGATATAGATAATAATAATACTAAGGAAAATCTCAATGAGAGAAGATGATTCTTAAAGTCTCCTGACAAGTTCTTTTTGGTCCCTTTAGCATTACAGGGTCTAGTCTCCTCTGAGAGCTGCTGACAACACAACTCAGTTGGAGCTCATATCTGGGGGAAAGAGAAGAAGGACCACCTCAGCATCCTTCATTCAAGCATCACACAGATATGCTGGTTTGGCCTCTACATCCAGCTGGGTGTGCAGTGGCTGGGGGAGTGAGACAGAGAGACAGCATGCTGAGTCTGCTCCTATTGACCATGCAGTGATCCCCATGGACACATAGCCCTGCCCAGAGGGCTCTAAAATAGTATGTGAAGGATGCCTGTGGTGCCCTTGGAATCTGTTGTGCTCACTGGGATGATTCAAGGGCACAATAACATTTTTTCTCAACCCCAAAATCCTGATCCACACCCTAAGCAGAACAAGGCAAAGCACTGGCAAATACCAAGGGCAAAACTTGGCTTTGCAAGATGCCCAAATCCCCTTGAGGTGGGAGCCTCCACACCTGGGGAGCTCTCTCCTGGCATGGCCTGGATGTTTGGCTTCTCGCTCTGTCCTCCTTCCAGCTCCCTCTCAGCAAGGAAAATCCCTGCTCCTCCCGCCCTGACCTGCGCTTTTCCCAATGGTTTGTACTTCACAGCAGCATGGGTGTGTGATAAAGGATATCCTTTCTCAGCTTCATCAACAGCAAAGAAAATATAATATATATTTATATATATATTATATATATGTATATAGATACAATTAAGTTTAAATATTTGCAGAGAGATCACAACTACCTCGACCTTGCTAAAAGAAGTCTGTACAGCAGAGAGGGGTGAATAGTGACAAAACCCAGAGCAAAGACAGACACCCAGGAGCCGGACCAGGACAGACATCCATGGCAGCATCCTGGGGCATGGACGGGCTCTAGCCCAGCGTGTGGCCGAGGCAGCACAGCCCCTTGGCCGAGCGCCTCGTGTGCCTCCTGCGGGGAGCAGCGATGGGGAGGGGGCCACATGCCCGCCCTCCTGGGGACCCAAACCCCTCCGTGTGCAGTCGCCATCCCCCTGCCCGGCTCTCCCTCGGGCTCCTGCCCCCTTGGCCCCGCCATCCCCACGGCCCCGCTGCTGCTGCTGCTGCTGCTGCTGCCCCTTGGCTCCTGCGGCGCGGCCTGACCCAGAGAGGCCCCTCGTGCTGCTGCTACTGGTTCTCCTCGGCCGCGGGGTCGCGGCATGTGCACTCGTCCTGGTCACAGTCGGCAGCAAACGGGATCACCTGGGGGACAAAGGGACACCTCAGGTTCCGCCTCTGCCCCCATAAGGCTGCTCCACCCTCGGACACCTCTATGTCCCCTAAGGCCTCTCCACCCTGGGATGGACAGACAGACATGCCCCCACAAGGCTTCTCAACTCTGGGACACCGCTCTGCCCTCACAAGGCCTCTCCACCCTGGGACACCTCTATGTCCCCACACCGCCTCCCCACCCTAGAATATCCCTATGCCCCCACAAAGCCTCTCCACCCTGGTACAGACAAACAGACATGCCCCCACAAGGCTTCTCCACCCTGGGGACACCTCTATGTCCCCACAAGGCCTCTACACCCTGGTACGGACAGACAGACTGGTCTCCACAAGGTCTCTTCACCCTGGGACACCCCTCTGCCTCCACAAGGCCTCTCCACCCTGGGATGGACAGACAGACATGCCCTGTTGTTGGCACTTCCAGGCTCTGTGCTCACTGAGGGCTCTCCTACAGCCTATCCTGAGCTGAGTTTTTGTTCTTAGCCTTTCCCTTCTTTGTTAATGTGCTTCATGTTTTGCAGCCAAAGGCCAAGTTGAATCTTGTGCCCCAAATGTCAGACCCTGGGAAGAAGTGTCTCTTGATGGGTGTAAGACATTCAGACTAGGGCTGGCAGTTGTGAGGCACCTCTAGATTTAAGTTTTACTTTGGTCCCTTTTAGAAAACCCCCTTCATCCATGTGTGAACCTATGGACCTGTCAGCTACTCCTGACTCTTCCAGCACAGCATGAAGATAACATAGCCTCGTCTCCTGCAGCTCTTGGAGGAACTCAACCAGGCTCCCAGCTGCAAAGCTGACCTCCACACGGCCTGACATAAAAGCCAGGGTAAGGTGAATTTTCCTTGTGCATTGTGGATTAGGGAAAGCCAGGCAGGATGGAGGCTCTGTGAGCAGGAACAGCTTTCCATGGGGCAGGCAGTGGGTTCATCTAGGGCCACTACAAATTGTGCAGCCTTGAGACACCCCATTGTGTGGGTTGGGAGGCTCATTGCACATAACTTTCTCTGCAACAACTGTGTGTGACTGAGCAAGCTTGTGTCCCCTTAGCTGGTCATAGCAGAGAAAGAAGGGAGAGCATACACTGAGCATCTGATTCCTGGTTGACAGTGGCCTGGTAATCAGCCATGGGAGCCAAGAAACAGTTCCCTTCACAGATTTTATACACACCAGGCTCAGAGCCAGGAGTTTTTCTTACTGTGAAAAGACAATTGATTTCTCACAGGCTGGATCAGGGAAGGAAGGGCTGGAGCACTTTGGGGATTTTTTTTTTAATGTTTAAGCCCTGTATTTCTCCACCTGCCTTCACAGGGATGTGCTGGAGGCTTGTTGAGCAGAAGATCTGGAACCTGTGGGGGATGCAAGCTGGATGTGGGTCTCCTGAGAGCCATGGGACTGAACCCCCCCACTTTCTGCTGTGAACCCCTCCTTTATTTTGGCCATGTCTTGCTCTGAGATGTCATGATATTGTTGTGGGGATTTCACTCATCACTTGGGTGTAAAGCCTCTTCTTTCCTATCTCAAGTGGATCTTCCCAGGATTTTATTTTTCCTTTTCTCTGTGTATGCATGTGTGATGAAAGGAGAAATGATTCAAGCTCCACAACAAAGATGAGAAGATCCAAATTCACATATTTTTGCAGTGAGAAATTATTTCATGCCCTGTGATTTGTTTTGCTGTTGGATATGATTAGGAAGAATGGGCTGTGAGTGCTGGAGAGCAAGTTAGGTGGGAGGGAAGGTTGTGATGGGAGACAGAAGAAGGGTCTGTGCAACCCCAATGCCAAGTCGCTCCCTCCACACTATTCTCCCCTCCTTCCCTCCTCAGAGAGGGAGGAAAACATCACTTGTAGCAGATGCCAGTGGACCATACCAAAAATCCCCTGAGACAGCTCAATTACACAAGGTGACTTCTGACTCACCATGTCTAGCATGATGTCCTATGGAAGTCATTTCTTTGGGACACGTTTCCCAAAACGAGAGGAAATCCCATGAACCTCAGTGGGAGCTGGGCTGAGGTTTCAATCACACTGGCCTGAGTCCAAACCCCTCTCTTAATCAGGGCGATGATGTCCATCAGCTTCAGCTGGCTTTGTTTTAAAACTGTGCGTTTGTTCTCCCTTCATGGGAGAATTACACTGCAGGCTCAGTTCCACAGCCAGCAAAGCCAATGAGCATAGATAGCAGTCACCCTTGAACCCATAGATCCTGGCCAAGGCCATGGGAGGTTCTCTCTTACCTTCCTGGAGGACAGTGTGGAGGAGCAGCAGTCCCCGCCATCATACTGGCAGTATGCCCGGTTGTTGATGGTGTCACACCAGCCGTCTGCTTGGAAGGGCTAAAGGAGAGGAACAAGGCTTTGTGAGAAAGGTTGTTCAAAAGCATAAGGTTGCCCCCAAAAGTAGAGGTCCCAGGTCCTCAGCAAGGCCCCTGGGCCCACTTCCACCATACACAACCCCCTCTTCAAAGCCAAAGGGCACCAGATAACCCAGCTGGTGTGGATGGAGCAGTCAGTGTTGCAAGGGCAGCAGCTAGATGATCGTGGAATTGTGTCAGCAAGTTAAATGGCATGAGCAGCCATTCAGAAAACCAGTCTATTGTTTAGTTACATGAGTCATCTGATCAGAGAAGAAGCAACTGGGGCTGAGAAGCAGCCAGAGAGGGCTGAAAAGCTATCCCATGCAATGGCTGCGTCGTGCATGGGAAGCACTCTCAAGGAGGTGTCAGGAGGGGTTGGCAGCCAAGGTTTATTTATCACAGATCTACACCAGCACTCCCAGGCAGCCGCTGAACTTTAGCCACTAGCTACAGGGTGGAGAAGCTATTCGTTCATAGTGATTAGTAACGAAATGCTTCTTTTCACTTGAGGCTCTGTGATGGTACTTACTGGCCCAGCAACCATGGCTGGCCTCCAGGAGGACATTTTCCATCAGAATTGTGGAATCATGGAATAGTTTTGATTGGAAGGGGCCTTAAAGACCATCTCATTCCAACAACCCTGCCATGGCCAGGGACATCTTCCACTAGACCAGGTGTCCAAGCCCTGTCCAATCTGATCTTGAGCATTTCCAGGAATGGGGCAGCCACAATTTCTCTAAACAACCTGTGCCTGTGTCCCACCATCCTCATAGTCAAAAATTTCATCTAGTATCTAGTCTAAACTCACCCTCTTTCAGTTTAAAGCCACTAACCCTTATCCTATCACTCCATGCCCTTGCCAAAAGCCCCTCCCTGACCCCTGTGTAGCCCCTTTTAGTCCTGGAAGGTGGTCTAAGCTCTCCACAGAGTCTTCTCTTCTCCAGCCTAAACAGGACTCTTTGGTGGAAACCTGGCTATCCTGCTGTTCATGGAAGCAGATTCCATTTCATTGTCAGCCCCAAACAACAATCAAACTCCCAGAAATGCCCAGACTCAGCCTTTGATGATGCACACTCACATGTAGCACCCTTAAACTGAATGAGAGCCTGCTGAAAAATGTCACTGCACCGCAATAGCCCTGCACCCGCTGTGCCAAAGCCACATGTGGGCCTGGTGATAATACCAGTAATTCACATGAAAAAACCATGCCAAAACCAGAGAACCCATGTGGCTTTTTGTCCTTGTGACTCACAAGGAACAGAAATGGGCTCAACACAGGCTAATAACACTTTAGGAAGTAGCAGAAGGGATTATGGCAAACCACCAAAGTCTGGTCTCTGCTATCAGTAGCACAGGCCACAGACCAAATTCAGGCAGCCACAAAGAGACTACATTGGCCTGGAAGATTTTGGAAGAGCAGAGAAAGAGCACACCTTCCTACAGCTGTGGAATTGAGGCACAGTCGAGTTAGGTAGCTCGCTCCAAAACAAGAAGGGATTTGACTCCAATCATTGCTTGTCACAAACTGCTTCCAGAGGAGACCAGGGTGCAACTTCTTCAAGGCAACAGTGTTAGCACTCCTCTTCCACTAAAAAGCATCAGGTGGGTCTTAAATGATTGTGATCAAAGGAGGTTTCTTAGTCTCCAAGCAGCTTTGAGCCCCGGGAGGGCCAGGGCAGGGATGTTGGGGCTGGCAGGTGCCAGGATGCAGTCGGGACTGGCCAGGGCCGCTGGCAGGGGAAGGCTCTTCTGGGTGTGATTTGCTTTTGCAGCCTTCCACGCAGTGGAGTTTTTCCTTGAGCTTTGCTCCATATGTCATGACTCACTGGCAAAACAACACCCGTCGCTTTGGTAGTTTCCATACAATTATGGGGAGGTTTGCCCATCCTGGCTGCACAGGTCTGAAACGATTTCCAGATCTTGCGTGCAAGGTGGGGGGAGGACAGAGGCAGGGACAGGATGGGGAAGGAGAGGCTCCCAGTCTCTCACTACACCTATCAGGGCTAACTGCCCCCTCCTCTCACCCAGCCGGAACCCGTACCCCACCCTAAACAAATACAGGCTCCTATGGCAACACTTGTTGGGGAAACTTAACAACTCATGCTCCAAATTACATTGGAAAAACATATGAAGGGAAAATAAAAAATGACTAATTGGACTTGAGGCTCAGGAGAGCCAGGCACAGGGTTTGGGAATTTCTGTCCCTGCTCCTTGCCTAGTGTTTGGAGAACATGGTGACTCCTGTGCCCTTGCCTTGCTGAGAACCTCCACGTGGTTTTGTCTTTGCAGGCAGAAAGAACAGAGTAAGGAGCTGGTTACCCTCGAGGGCACAGGAGCCCTTATACTTCATCAGTCTCATTTTGGCCTTGCAGGAATCATGGCAAGGGAGGACACAGGCAATGCAATCTACTAAGGGTAGGCGGTGTGAGAGAGCAGAACCCGTTCAGACTCTGATCAGCCCGTGCTTGAGACGTGTGGCTCCACAGAAAGCAACGCCAGTGGTGGGAGAGGGCGCTTTGCTCCCGTCTGCGACTTGCAAAAACACCTGAATGTGTTTTAAGATGCTGGCAAGAAAAAGGAAAACACCGATGCCCAGCTGTGCCACATGAAGGTGATGGAGGCGATCCAGGGAAACGGTCAGCCGGGTCTCAGCTGCCAGAATACGCATCCTCCGGTGCGGAGGGCGGGGAGGGGACAGCGGGCCGGTTGAAACGTCTCTTATAAACAGGGAAAAAATGAACAAGGTGATTGCAGCAGCCTCTCCACGCCGTGTTGAGTGGCGGGGAGCTGCCGGGCCAGGCGGCGTGCCACCGAGGCAGCCAGGGAGACGGGCTGTGTCAGCGGATCTCCCGCTCGGCCATCCATCTTCCTTGTTTGTTCAGACAGCAGCCCCGGCGGGGCGTGTGGCAGCACGTGGAGGTGCTGCAGCATCTGGCACGGCCGGGGCCGGGGCCCCGCGCTGCCGCCACCAAAATAGTAACGGCAAATCGAGCGCTTGGCAATTTAAATAGGCTAAAAACACACCGGCTCTCAAAGCTGGGAGCAGGCACAGATGAAAAGAGAAAA
>VWZU01016823.1:329566-357883 GCA_013397095.1 Sterrhoptilus dennistouni | reverse complement strand
GGGGAGGAATGAAAGAGGGAAAAATATTGCAGGCAAAGAAAGGATGAGAGAAAGCACTGGTTAGATCCCAGTGCATCCCAGCCAGAAGCATCTCCAAATGCTCAGTGGTGGATTTTTCTCTCAAGGATGCAGGAAGGTGTCATGTAGGGAGCAGTGCCTGTGCATAGTATTCTTCCACAACTCTCCAAGAGTCCTCAGGCTGGCTCTGTCCCCGGGGCTGTTGTCCTGCCCTGCAGGGAGTCCCCAGTGCCATCAGTGACATGGGCAGGGTCCAGACATTTTTCTTCAAATTCATCTTACACGAAGGCTGATTTGGTGTGAAAGAGCACAAAAGGGTGCAAGACGTGAGGGAAAGGTGGATCATGAAGACTCAATCACAGATCACATCCGTGTTGGACGTATTTCAGTGCTGCATTGCTGGTGTTTGATAAACATTATTTTCCAGGAATGCAGGTTTTGCTCTGGTTGAGCACACCTGAAGGCCCAGCACCTTGCTTTTGGCCATGCCCCCTTCCAGATGCTTTGGAGGAATGTGAAAAAAAGAAAAAAAAAAATCAGCATTCACCTGGCCAACTGTATAACTGAGGAGCTGAAAGACTCCCCTGATCTGCCACTGAGATGGAAAGTGCTTGTCATTTCTCTCTGCACACAGCTATTGAAAGGCCAGATCCCAGCCTCAGGGAGTCAAGTCCAGCCTTAAGAAGCAAAATGCTTTCCCCCAGACTGGTCCTGGGCTTTGTGACTGCTGATCCATCCAAGGAGGGTGCATAGTTTGCTTTCATGGAGCTTCTAAGTCAGCATGAATTTTGCTGTCCTTTCATTTTTCCCTCTGGGAATTGGTATTCTGGGCATCAAGCTCAGACTGTCTGCATGCTAATGCAACCACTGGCTGAAAAGATGCAGGTGTTTTTACCCTCCTCAGCTGTCACTTTGAAAGCAGCCCCCAAGAAACAGGGGAACCACCATTTGGGCAGGGACTAGCCCTGGAAAAGCTGCTGCTGCCCTCAGACTCATGCCTTGTGCATCAGCTTCACCACTGGTAATTCTGCTCCTGGGACGGATGACTCACTAGTGGTGGGAAGATGAGTTCCTTTGGTGGCAGGGGGATGTCAGCCCAAACCAGGCTTCACAGAACCACGGGACATGAACCTGAGTTGCCCCAGAGCTGTAGAGTGCTACAGCTGCCGGAGCCTTAGGCAGCAATGTGTCATGTCCCAGGTGAAGGTGCTGCCCATGGCAGCAAGCACACTCTCCAGCAAGCAAGCTGTAGAGTGCTACGGCTGCTGGAGCCTTAGGCAGCAAGCACATGTACCAGGTGAGGGTGCTTCCCGTGGCAGAGAGGAAAACGCAGGATGTGTGGGGAAAGGAAAGTATGGACAGGCTGCAGTAGCCCTTGGGGAGGCAGAGGGCAGCTTCTCCCTGCCGGATGTCTTCCCTTCCTCCCCACCTCAGTCACTAGCAAGATCTTTCCAAAAGCTCTGGGAGGTCCCTGGGAGTACTTGAAAAGTGCCCAAAGCCTTATTAAACATCTGGTTCACTTAAAGCCCCAATACATCCACCACCTCAGCTTGGGTCCCTGAAAATTCCCCCTCCCATCCCTGTCCCAATCCCTCCAACATCCTTCCAAACCACTGTTCCCCCACAGAAAACTGTCAGTCCTTAAGGCCAGAGATGTGACAGGAGCTGCCTAAAGTGATGCTACAGCACCGTGTCCCCAGGACACTTCCTTTTCCTTACACACATTCACGCTGGTGAGGCAGAGAGCCCGGTCATTCTTGGCTCTCCCTGCTTGCCCAGGGAAGTTGACTGGGAATGCAGACTGTGGGAGGAAATGACAATGTTCATTGTTTGGATTAAATATTTTTCTTGGCCCTCTCTCTGTTGCAGTGTCTTTTATTTTATTTTTTCTCCCCCCCTTGACACCCCAAGCACATTCACTTTCCTTCTCTCTTTTTGGAGGCTCTTTGGCACAAGGAGGAAATCGGCTCTGAAAAACAGAGAGGGACAGAGAGGGAACAGGTCTGGCTTCTGCTCAGGAAGTTTTTTGGGATGTTTTTGTGCCCTGAGCTGCCCTGAGCAATGAGCAAGGTCTACCTGGCCCATTGTAAAAAGGGAAGCAAGGTGAGCACCACCCAGAGGAAGAGACCTCTAGAAATTTGGAAACAGGAACCTGGGACCAAGCGACCTGAAGAACAGAAACAACATCCTACAGACTTAGTGTTTCATTGTCCACTTTTATGTCTTCCAGTTGATGTCCCCTGAGCTATCCCTCTTTTGCTACTGCTTTTGAACAGTAGCAGCTGTCCCTTGGAGGTACATGCCTGTTGCATGGCTTGTTGGAGACATCATGGACCTGTCCCATCACCTCAGACACACACAGAGAAATCACAATAGAGAAATAGAGAAATCACAACTGTTTCTGAGCATGCTGGTGTCCCTGAGCCACTCATCAGCTAAGCATGCAGATTGTTTATACCACATCTCAAGTCTCCAGAAATATCTGCTCCAGCTTCAATGTCTTCTCCCCAAGTCTAACTACAGAAACAGAGGCTTGCTGCTTGAGAACATTCTCCATACACCTGAATGAACACTTCAGGGAGGAGCTGGTGGGCTGGAGGGTTGTGACATCCTGCTGTCTGGTTTCAGCTCATGGACTATCACTGGTACTGCCATACCACCTCCCAGCAGTCTTGGTGTGGAGCTCCAGGTGTTCTCCAGGACAGTGGGGTCCCTTGGACATGGGTTCCCTGCAAACAGCTGTGCCCATTTGAACCAGCCTGTGCTGAGCTTGTGCAGGATCGCTGTCTGTAAGGGGGATGGAGTGCACAGAGGCTCCACAGGCTTCTGTCAATGGCCATCCTGAGAGAGCAGGTCCTTGCCTTCATGGTGCCTGAAAGTGCTTCTGTGTCCCAGGCCAGGATTTGGCTCTGACACACTTCTGCTGCAGAAGTGAACACATGGCATCTTGGACCCCTGAATGAGGATGTGCTTCTTTATCCCTCTGCACTGTGCTGCTCAGAGGCCTCATGTCTAAGCAGAGAGCCATCTGGAAAGGTCTTTGCACTGTCCAAGGGACAAGAGGGAAGAAAGGGATGAAAAGGTTGTGTAGATCACCACATCAGAGCAGATCTTTGCATCCATCAGAACATCCATGACTACGATCTATTGCTGGTGAGTTCCTCAGCCTTGTCCTTTTTACACCCTGATCTCAGTGCTAACAGGAGAAGAGAAACAGAAGCAGGAAAGAGCAGGGAGAGGGGAGCAGAGGGAGTTGCTGTGTGTCCTGGCAAGCATGGTGGCTCACCCTTCACAGGGATACTGCTGGGACACACAAGAGAAGGCAGGACTTCCCATGCCATGAGCACCAGCCTGCCATCCTGCCCTCAGCAGCTCGCCTGCTGCACGGATTAGATCTCCTGCCAAACCGTTTGTGCAAAATATGTTACAGGATAGAACGGGTTATGGAAAACAAGCCTTGAAAACCACAAGGGCCTCCTGACCCACTTGTATCTGGTTTCTGCCAAGTTCTTGTTACAGATCTTAAACAGAAAGAAAAACAATGTACAAGGCATGAAGGAGCTGAAGGGGAATGAATATTCGTGTTGGAAGAGCAGTTGGCTGGGCCGCGCTTGGGGATGTTTATTATCAGAAACGACTCATTGATTTTTATTTCAGCGGGTGCTTTCAGTGGTTTTCCACTCTGTCTATACCACTGGCTGCACTACTGTGACTGCTACAAGGGGGGAAAGCAGGACGTGGACAGGGATGAGGGAAAGGCACCTGAACTGGAGAGGGCAGAGAAGCAGGCACAGGTCTGCTGACATCAGATGTGCTAACATCCCAAGTGCAGGGCTGCTGGCACAATGTGGCTTGGGGAAGCCGAGGCTGCTCCCACCTCTTTGGGGCTCCACCACTACTGGTGGTGTGTCTGGGTGCTGGAGCCCTACCCATGCCAGAAGACCCCCCGTCTTTTGGGGTCCTGTGAGCCTGTTCTGCAGGTAGGGGAGGGGCACCTGTCCCTTGTCCTTGCACCATGCTGCTGTGTGATCATTTTATTTCCCTCTGCTTTGTCTCTTGATAAAATGATGCTGCTACAATCACACACGCTATGTGTGTGCAAGGAACAGAGACCTCGCTGTTTAGGAAAAGCACGCCTCAGCTGAGATTTTTGGAAGAGGAATTTATTTCTTTGGGATCATCCCCTGGAAGCCTATATCTCGTGCTGAGCAGACCACACTGCCCAAAAGCAGCATAAAAATGTACCCAGCAGGTATGCAAAGAGCTCCCTATCTTGCCTTCCACCTCCCCAGCATGAAGGGCTTTGCCTTCACCAGTCAGAGGTCAGGTGTGATGCAGAAGTGACCACTACCTGCAGTCCTTGCTCCTCATGCTCCCCCACCATCTGTACAAGCTGCATTAAGCAGGGTGGAAGGTACAGCACTGCCTGGTCCAAGAGAGGAGAAAGATGTGTGAATCATGAGGGGGTGACTAAATTCTGGCCACGCTGCTCTAGTTGCTCTAGAGAGTTTCCTTGGTGCAGCTGGGGTGCCTTGTAGTCCTCATTGCCCGAAGACTCAGAAGTACAGGAGAATCTTTCCTGGAGCAGAGCATTCCACCAGCATCACATTTCTTACCAGTTTCCTGTGCTGACTTTTGCCATGGTACAAAATCAGAGACCCACAGGTCTGGGGTGAGTGAGAACCAAGGGTCCCCAGCCTCACTGAGGGAGGATACTGAGGAGCAGAGGCAGCTGGACCTCACTGGAGTGCTGTCCCAGGGAACAAGCCTCACCATGTCTCCCATCACATGAAAGAACAGCAGATTTCAGGTGACACTTCCCACCATTCTTATTGCATATGCCTTCCAAAGGATTTACTCTGAGAAATGCTGGACACAAGCCACAGATGTGCCAAGTGAGGGTTTTGTGCATGCTGGTGGGAAGAGCTAGGGATCCTTCAGGGTCCTTCACTACCTGTTGGATCAAGAGACTCAGGAACAACTTGCAAGCACACAAACACTTCAGTCCCTATTTAATCATTTCCATTGTAATACCTCAGGAAAACCACGAAACAGAGAACACATTAATGTTTTACGATTGGGATAACATGACCAGCAGCATGAGAGGGCAGCGAGACCTTGTCCTCATGCAGGGAAGACCTGAGAAATTCCCAGCAGCTCATGCTCACAACAGTGGTCTGTTCTCTGCCCATCTTCATCCAGGACATGAGGCAGAGACCTCAGGTCCAAGTCCCTTCCAATTAACCCTTTGCCACCTGCACATAATGACACGAAGCTGGAGGTGAGAATGAGGTCAGCATGTTGCACAATGTGTTAGCTGCCCAAGAAAAGCTGCCCACGTTCACTGTGGTCACTGCAAGAGCAGCCTCACTTTCTCTGAGTGCATTTGAGCAGGACAGCAGTGGTTACCCCGTCCTGTGAATAACATTGGGTAAACACAATGAAGATAAAATAAGTGAATTTTTGCACCTAAACCACCTTTAGAATGTGAAGCACAGGAGCCCCTGTGGTGGGAGACAGAGGGCTGCAGATGTAGGGCATTGCACAGACAAGGAGGTGCTCTATAGCAGCCACGCTCATACACAGACTACTTTGGAATAGTCCAAGGGAGCAACCTGGATCTCTGTACATGCTGCCTCTTCTCCTGAAGTCAACAGCCTCACTTGCTTTTGAGCACAGGAGGATGATACATCAGAGGTGATCACCTTGGGATGGCTTAGGAGAACGTGATCCAGATGCTGCAAACACCTCCCTCACGGCAGCCAAACACACCACCAGGACCAAAACCACCTCCTCCCAGCCCATGGTGGGGAGGAGGGGTTTCTCTCCTCCTCCATTCCCCTCTCCTGACAGCCCCAAGCCCCCTCCCTTGGTGCTGCCATCTGTTTTTCTACTGATGGCAGGGGACGAGATGTTCCGCTGGCCCTCGAAAGGCGAAGTGCGCTCAGCGCTAACTTGTATTCCTGACGGGCTCCTGGAAGGGTTTGCATCCCTCCCTCCCTCCCTCCCTCAAGTACGTGCCTCACTGCTCCAGCACTGGGGAACTTGGCAAGGCACAGCAAGAGAGCGGGAGGCAGATGGATGACCAGATTAACGGAAAGAGAGGGGAGGTGGGGAGAGGAGTGAGAGGGATGAGCAGGCAGGCTGATCCCGCCAGTGCGGGATAAAGATGAGCGGGAGACCCTCTAATGCCATCACACGGTGACCTGGACTTTCCAATAGGAGGCAGAGCTCCAGATAGAGCTGGGAAGGTTGAGTCTTGGCTACTGCTCCCATGCCCGGCCTGAAGTGACTCCACCAGGGAGAGACAGTACGAGCTGCCAGGTGGCCTGGATTTCTGTTATGTAGGGTTGCTCCCCTCACTGAGGCATCCAGAAGAGAAAGCTTCCTGATCCAACACACACTTGGCAGTCAATGGAGAGGCAACGGAATCTCCAGGGCGTGACTCAGACCTGAGGTGACATGGACAATCCACTGGAACAGCATTTCACTGCCCAGTGATGGCAGTCCGGTCTCTTAAAGGAGGTGTTTCCATTGAGGGGCTCTTACAAAATAAAAGAGAACCCTGGACTAACATGACCCATGGACATGGCAAATGAAGCTGAGCCATACTGTGAGGGAAGCCACCATGCAGTGAGGACAGAGTAGAGGTTGTACTCTTCCTCTACTCTGCTTCTGCTGTGGGATGCCTCCATCAAGGGATGGAGGGAAGTGAAGCAGCCTCTGAGAACTGCAGAGTTTTTTGTCATGAGGAGGAGGGCAGAGAGGAATAGGAATGAGGATGGAAGTCAGCACAGATGAGGTAGAAACAGCATTCAGGGTATTCTGTGGTCAAATGGGGAGACTGGTGACATCTCCCTTCTTGCCAGTGCCAAGCAGCAGCTTCCAGAGCAATACTTCAAATGAGGCACTTTCAGTAAGAGTTATTGCAAGACAATGTCTACTGTGAAACTCATGTAGGGAAAAAAGTTATCTAGGAAAATTTGGATTATTGGTCCAACCTTAACAGCTTGCAGCACTGTAGGAGGAAACACATGGAAAAGAATAAACCAAGCCATGTATGTGAGAAGTGAGAAGGAAAATAGGGATGAGGAGGAGGCTGGGAGCTGCATTAAAAAGGAGAGCCATGAGGGTGAAAAACACTATGAGGACGAATCTTCGTTAGTGTGACAGTGAGTGACAGTGACCTTAAAAATAGGCCTGCCTTGATGAAACTGCTAACAAGGAAGAAGGCAGAGGAGGATCAGGATATCTAACAGAGAGTTAGATGACCTGAAGGACTAGAGAGAGAAACAAGATGACATTCTCCTATAAAATTGAAGGGCAAGCTCTTGTACTGATGGCAAAACATCTGCTGTTAGCTTGGTGCTCATCAGTTGGAAACAAAGGAGGAAGAGAAAGATCTGGGTGTTCTTGCTGACCTCAGGATATCTGAACTGCCAGACTGATGCAACTGCAGAAACAACAGATATAGTCCTGTGTCCCATCAAAAGAGACATTTCCAGCACAAGGAAGCTTTATGCAGGACTTTGGTGAGACCTCAGATGGAAGAATATGTACTGACTGCTTGGTCATTCCTGATGAAACAATAATTGAAAGCAGAAAAAGCATTAAAAAGTCTACAAGGGTGATGAAGATCATGGAATCTCTCCATCTTCTGGTGGGACACTGCAAGATTTTGGCTTGGTTAACCTCCTGTGTGCCAAGAGTCCTGCCTGAGACTGATTTCTAAGAGTAAAGGAGGGTGACAAGCAAATAGGAACGGAAAGAGCTCATGTTGACTGTAAGCATGTTTTTTGGTGGCTGATGAGAGCACAGTGACTTACACTGGGACACTGGGACTTCAGGAACTCAGTGTGTCTCTCTCTCTCACACACACACAAATAAATAAACTGTCATTTTTCATCATTCCCTATGGGATCTCTCACTGAAACCACAGACCCAAGGTGAAGCACAGGAACCAGAGAGGAGGAAACACTAGGGTCAGTCTGGTGTACTTGAGCCTAAGGGAGAAGCCTCACAGTTGTGACAGCTTTCTACTACCTGACTGCACAGGAAGGGAAGAAGAAACACCTCACACTCCATCAGCTTCTTTTTTGAAAGAACCTAGCCCCAGAGAGCACCAGAAATTCTCTCTTGCTAGCAGAACAACCACAGAGACAATCACTCAGTCATCTGGTCTGCTCTTCCACTTAAGCCATCCCATTTCAAACACATTACCCCAGAGTTGTGCTAAAAGATGTGGTTTAGAAGACACAGAGCTCCCAAAATGTCAGAGGATCACTAACTTCTGGTACTCAATCACCAAACACCTCTCTAGCACGCAGCACCTCATTCCCCCACTCTTTCTGCCTGTGTCTCACTGTAGACACACACAACACAGACACAGAATTTGGGAAATAACTGCTGCACCTTCTGTAGACCATGAGGTTTCCTTCTTGGGGATGTGCCCCCTGCAGTATTGCCCTTTCCCCCATACTTCAGTCAACAAAGAGCTGAGCTCAGCAGAACCAGCAAGAAAAAGCAATCATTCGCATTGAAATGAGCACAAGAAAAAAAAATTACAATCAGCAAACCCCAAAGCTATTTTTGGTGTGCAAACTCCATTTACATTTTCCTTTTTGGTAAAAATCCCAAATTTTCAGCATACAAACATTCCAAAATTTCCCCCCTTTTTCCTTTTATCCTCAATCATAATAACAACTAGTGCTTGACAAAGACTGCCTATTTTTAATTTCCTTTGTGAAATGACTCCAGGCTGCCTATGATTTTCTCCTGCCTGGTCATTATTCAAAACTAAATGAGTGGCTAACCAATTTCTGCAAGGAATTCTTTGTCTGCAGATTCTTCAGCAGCAGTTTGTTTTGCATACACAAGGCTGGAAATCCTGATTGTTTGATTTGGACAGGTGAGTCACACAGGGCTTTTCTGGACCCATGTTACTCTAGAACTGCGGTTCTGGTTAGGGAAATATTCCAGCTTGGAGTCAGCTCAGGCTTTTGGGGGATACCCCTTGCCAGTGAAATCCTTTTGCTAGAATATTCTCCCCGGTCTGGCCGAAAAGAAGCGGGCAAGGAAGGAAATGGATTATTGTGCAGCTCTTGCTCCCCAGCATGATCTTGGCTGGGGGGACTCTACCCAAGGATGGTTCCTCCACTCATCCAGCAAGCCCTGGCCCAGCTTGGAGCAAACATAAGGTCAAAGCAGTCTGGTTTGTGCTGGAGCAGGTCTTCACTGCCAGGAGCTCTCCTGCAAGGAGCAGGCAGCTTGTGCTGGGGACAGGGAGGGCTTACCTCACACGACTGGATGCAGTGAATGACAGAGGGGTCGGGGTGCCACCGCAGCCTGCCCGTGCACACGATGTTCTGGGAGGGAAGGAGAAGATAGCAGTTAGGCCAGGCGGATGAGGCAGGGAAACAGCCAGCAGTGCTTTCTGAAGCTAGAGGGTCTCCTACAACTCCTACAACAGGAACCCACGGACCAGGGTACATTGTTCAAGGCAGAGGCCAGATACACACATGTGTGGGGGTGTATGTAGATACATATTGGCTGGACTTGCTGATATTGGAAGTCTTTTCCAGCCTTACTGATTCTGTGTTTCTATATTGATACAAAACTGGAAGATGACAAAAGGAAAGGACAGGGACTACCTGAGAAGTGGGTTTGGCTGGCAGTGCCACCATAATGTCTGACTTGGCCAAGAGCTGCTGCTGGGGGTAAGCCACAAGAGGCTGAAGTCTACCATCATGTCTCTGTGTGGTGCTGAATTCACCAGCTTCTCAGCTGGTCATCACTCAGTGCCTACAACAATTGGCGTGCTGATCCCTGCTCAGGCTCTAAAAACTGCATCCTGGGAGGACTCATCTCCCCAGAGCTGACTTGAAGGAGATACACCAGACTCACGGTCACTCTGAGGTTCTCACTGGTATTTACAAGGCACAGACTGAGCTGTTGCAGCCAGATGGACACAAGAGCGAGATGTGAAGGGCTCGGTTTCCCGGCCCTGGAACGCACTGCCCTGCTCATTTAGCTGGGGTTTGTGGGGAACACTCACGATTACACAGGGGGAAGAGAAGCCCCACCGCACATGCAATTTCCTCCTTGTAAAACTCAGGCAGGCTTTGAAATCTGAGGCCCCATAAAACAGTGTCTGGCCTGTGAAAAGTGTCCTAGGATGCCCTTCGCAGCACGGGAGTTGCATAGAGGGGTAGGTGTGTTTTCTCCCAGCTCCTTGTTTGATATGTTCAGTGGCAGGAAGACTGGCTCCAGCATTCCCAGGTGGCACAGCAGCTAGGGATGGAGCAGCTCTGCCCACACAGACCAGCTGCAGGTCCTTCTCCAGCATCTTTGGTCAAGACCATGATGAGGCTGGAGCAGGAGAGGTCCTGGCCCTCCTCGGCTAGCACAGGGAGGGCAGTCCCAGAGAGAGCCAGCCTAATGGGGCAAAGACTGGGGCATTCCAGAGCCCACCAGTTCCTGCTCAGCCAAGAGGATGTGTGCATCCTAACCCCATGGAGTTGCTTTGTATGTGGTTGTTGTGCAACTCAGATGCCATTTTAGCATACTCATATTAGTACACTCGTATTCCAGGCTGGGAAATAAGGGCAGAGAGACAAACCTGCTCAGCTGTGGGATGCAATGAATCAGAGCTGAAAGCAAAACAAGACTGTGCCTTCTCTGAGTGGCCTCTGTGGTTCTCAGTGTTGTTTTGCCCCATCCTCTCCATCTCATGGAGCATGGCAGCTCCCGGGAACAGCAAACTGTTGGAAGCTTGGGGGAGCCAAGCGGGGAGCAGAGACAGAAGCCAGGACAGAGAGGAAAACAAGATGGTCCAGGGAGAGAGCTCCTGGCAAAGGACAGAGCTCCTTCTTAAAATAGCATCTCCTCTCCCTCCTCCTCTCCTCTGCAAAATGCCTCCCTTGCACGAAAGCCTGCAGTGGTGGTGAAAGGGAAGCCGAATGCCACTGCCTCAACGGGCCAAGCCATCTGATCCCTCAAAGGCAAGGACTCCTTCCAAGGCTCGTGCTTAACCATCCCACATGCCCCAGGCATCCTCACCCCCCCGGCAGCCGTCCGCCGTGGGTCTGAGTCAAGGCAATGCACAGTAGTATCCACAGGCATGATGCTGGGCCTCCTGCGGCTTCCCAGGAGGAGGGGAAAGCATTTGGATGGGAGCACTGGCTCCTGGGAAGATTGTTTGCTTTTCTTTGTTCCACCTCCTTCCTTATACATCTCGTTTTTATTTCAAGAAATATTACCCCGGCGGAGCTGCTTCTTGGTAAAGTCGTGCCATGAGGATCCAAACTATTTGAGCTATTTGAGCTGCTTTGCCTACAAAATGAGTAAGAGGTGGGGAGGGAAGGGCTCCCCTGTTCCAGCAGCAGAGGCACCCGGCTGGCCAGCAGGTCCTGGCAGCTGGAGACACCTTTCAGCTGACAGTGTCCTGCCTCTTCCTTGGCAGGGAAATGCCTGCCTGGGATTGCATCTCCCCTGCCAGATAATTGGGGACCCAGGCTTACACTGTACCAGAGGCGGCTTTTGCTCTCCCAGAACACTGGCTGACAATAAACAGCAGCTTGACAGGTTTAGGCACACAGTACATCCTGAAAAATCAGTGGGATTCTTGCATTCAACTTCATACATTGTGGTATCCTGCAATTCCTTGAAAGCTGGCTTGGGAGCTGATAACTATGCTGAACTTTGGTACAGGAGAGCAGGAGCATGTGTAGTAGCATCCACTGCTTGTCTTTACAAGTCTTACCTTTCTTCACCTGAGGCAGAGGTTTTGGGTTAGAACACCAGATGGAGAGGGAAAAAGGTTCCCTCTCTAAGCTGCCAGCAACCCCCCTGCTAGAAGAATTCATCTCCCCTTTTACCTGGACTCTGGTGGGCTGCAGCCGGTGATCCATGGTCTCAGCAGTGACATTTTTGGGCAGTATGACAGGGTCACTGGGAGGAATGATACAGGAAGGAATGCACACAGCACCTGTGGGAGGAGGGAGAGCCTTGAGGACCTTACCAGGAGCCAGGCATCAATGCCTTGTAGGATGCCACCACTGATGGTAGAGACAGATGTAGAGGGGACCCTTTTCCTCCCAGCCTAGGATAGCTATTCCTTCCCCAAATCCTGAATTAACCAAGACCCTACAGGAGTTGTGCCCAATTCTCTTCTCCCAGATGAAAGGAAAACTGAACACAACCTAAGAGAAATATTCCAACCTTGATGGCAGGACATGGGAGCCAGCATGAAAATAAGACTGGCCTGGTTGTTATATGATATTTGATGACGTGTTAAGAAGTGTTTTTCATAGTTTTTCTACCACAGAGAATTCCCACTGCCTTCCCATGACCAGGAAGAAAAAAAAAGCTGCAAAAACCACCTTGGAAAAACAGGTGGGATCCCAGCCCTAATCGTAGCCTCACGTCAGGTCTGTCCTGAGCTTAACCTCAGTAGTCCCTGTAATTAGACTGTCCTCAGCCTGGTTTGACCAGACTGGGATGACTGGTGTGTTTTCTTCAGAGTAATATGGGCTGTGCTCAACCATCCTGTCCAGTAGGGTGCTAGACCAGATGCAACAACTCTGGCTGAGTGTTGCAGCTTTTCCTGAAAGCACGAGGCAACCGAGTCCTGCAGACAGAAATGGATGATGCGGTCCCTCATCTGGTGAAAGTGCCCTGTTACACTCAATTGTCACTGCAGCTTTTATGGCTTTTATCTAGGACTTGTCACATTAGCCCTGCAAACAGCAACAGTAGAAGCAAGTGGAGAGACCTCAGGGAAGATGGAGGGCTACAGATCAGGAAAATGAATGCAAAGAGCTGAGCTTGCCCTAAAGACAATCCCTGCTGCTTCTGGAAAGAGAGATGCTTAATGCTGGAGACAGCTTCAGATTTGGGTCTTGCCCAAGAGTGCAACCAGGGTGAGCACAAGGCTAAAGCCACCCCTGGCTCTGTGTTTATAAAAATGATGGAGGAAAAAACAGGATTTTTTTCCCTGTTTAGTGGGGATTTGTACAAGAAGAGTCATTGTGACTATCAACCCTCTGGAACAACTGAGTCAACACAAATTTTGGTTTCCATCTGCCCTCACCTATGCCATGGCCCTGCTCACACTTGTACTCCACGAAGTTCAGCTCCGGGGGTGGTGGACAGGTGCCCCTCAAGCTCTCACACAGTTTGAACTCCTCTGTCCACAAACCCTCCTTGGTGCAGACAATGGGAACCTGGAAAGCAGAGGGAGAGCAGCTGGTGTTACTCACCCTGCCTGGCCACTGCCCATCTCTGGGGTGCAAGGGCACTGAGCAGAAAACCAATTGTTTCCCAGCTGCTGCTGGATCCCACCACAGGGAATCAGCCACACTTCTTTTGACAAGACCCTTTCCAAGTGTTGATAAGATACCTGTGTGGAAGAGCTGGCAGGCAGCAGCCTCTAGGCCCAGGGGAGGCCCTTGGTGAGCATGACTGCTGCAACAAGCTCACCCATGATCCCAAGTGAATGCTTTCACAGCAGCTCCCAAAACCTACCGGAAACCCCCTACTCATGCTTTCTGACCCTTTTCACCCAAGATAAGCCAGCTTACTTAGGACCACTGCTTTCCAGACAAAGTCCCCAGGTGAGCATCCCCAGGCAGTGGTGCACCTTGTGCCACATATGAGACCTAGCAAGAAGAGCTTTGGGCTTGTAGAGGGTCTGCTCTTTGGTGGTAAAAGGGTATTTGGCCTTGGGGATGGGTCAAACTGCTGCAGGGCCCCTCTACATATCAGGGCACAGGGAGCCCTGCACTTTGCAGATGCTCTGAAACACAAGTTGTGGTCAGAGGAATGCCTGCCTCCCCCCAGACACTCACCTGCTGTCCCTGCTGCTCACAGTTGAGGACACACTGGCTGTCCAGCTCGAAGCCCTGGGTGCAGTTGTACATGCCCTCGAAGACAGGAGGCGGGGGCTTGCAAACCACGGGGATACAGTGTCCCTCTTCCCACTGCCCACTCTCCAGGCACTGGACCTTCAGGAACTTCCTGGGGAAACACAGACACCAGACTGGCCTGCAGAACCCCAAACACTGCACTTTGGCTGCATCAGGCATCCCACAGATGTCAGGAGCAAACTGAAGACATCTCTCCTGGAGCACAATCATACCTCCCATGTGTAGGACTTTCCCATACCATACAATCCCTCACTATGGGCATGCCTTCCAAAGGGACACCCCATGCTTAAACAAGGACCCTTTTTCTCCTCCCTGGGGGGATTGCACTGATCTAGGAGCACTGGATGTATGTCCCTTACAGTCACCACCCTGCTGCTCCCCAACTCTTGTGGTGCCCCCAAACCATTCCTCCCACAGTCCCTGCAGGTCCTGGTCTGCTTTGTCCCACGGCCAGTAGCTGCATACTTTGCTGGATGGAGTTTGCCTCCACCAGTAAATGCTCTGGCCTGTGCCCAGCTACTCCTGAGGCTCCTCTTTGTACTCCAGCCAGATGTGTCAATCCTGCTCTCGCCAAGGGGCTGCTGTGCCGCAGCAGACCAGTACTGCCCTATGCTGTTAAAACAGCCCAGACACAAACTACTTGCCAAGAAAAGAGAGAAAGAAAAAGTCCAGAAGTGGAGCCCACCCACTTTTCAGTCACCCATCCCTGGCAGTGATAGAGACACCACATCTTTTACACAGAGGCATCAAGGCTGGCCAGGGACTACTCTCAGCAGAGGACGCGTCACTGCCCTGATGGGCTTTACCTGAGCCAGAGCTGATTCCTCCATCCTTAATGAGACTTTTCCCCCAGCTCCTGTCCTCCTTTACTAGACAGCACAATGCAGCTGCCTGCCCCTGCCCTCTCCCACCACGGGTGCCAGCAGGTAGGGCTCCAGGCACCACGTTAGGGAGTTTATAGCCTGCCACAGATATGTGGAGGGGGCTGCCAGGGGTTAGAGAAATCCCGGGGGGGAAGGCACTAAATTGCCCCTTGTACTGAGAGGCAGCAGACAGGGTGTGGGGCCACCCATGTGCCCCCTAACACCTGGTGCAGGGTCATGACATTGTGTGGGGCCACCCAGCTGTGCCTCCACATGTGGTGCAGGGTCACACAACCTGGAGAAGCAAGGAGACCCCATTTGCACCCCACTGCCAGACCAGGGGTGTTCCCTGTCAGATTTCTGCTGGGAGCTCCTGCATGAGACAGTTTAGAGGCTTTTGCAGCATTCTCATATTTTAAAATATTTGCAGCCCTTGGAGAGACCCCTTCTCTCTTCAGAAACCCGGGATTTGTTTTTTCTCAAGACTATATAAAGGATCCTCCCAAGGTGAATGTGGGATCCAGCAGGTAACACGGGGGCAGGCAGGGTAGGGAATGGGACACAGCAAGTCCACTGGCATGGAGCTCTGCACAAATCTTCTATCCAGCCCAGCTGAAAAGTGAGGATGTGGTGTGAGCAGTGAGGGTTGCTGCAGTATCACCCCCACAGCAGCAGCCTTGAATTAACTGAGGGAACTGCAGCTATGAAGTATTTCAGAAAGCTGGTGAGGTAGAGGGACTCTGGATTCCATTGTTGGCATCTGTGGTTTCAGTCCATTCCTCACCTAACTTTCTTGTTTGCTTGCCCTTTCCATGAGGATGATAGTCACTGCCTTGCAAAGATGTCACCATCAGACTTTGCCTTCTCCCCGATCTGACTGAATGCTTTGCTCTCCCCAGGTTTACAGGTAAGCAAAGGCACATGCCAAGAAGTACTAATCCATGGTGGATGTCCAGCTCTGCAAGCAGCATTTTCCTCTTCTTGAACTTCCTGGCTCACAGGGTGTGGATCCAGCTGTAGGACTTGGAGGGGGTAAAGCACTGGGGGTTATGGAGGTACAAACTGGTAGTGTGAAATCACTGCAACAGCAATACCTCAGGCACTGAGCAAACTCCTTTGGAGACCAGGAGCATCCCAGCCATAGGTGACTTTCCACTGGCCTCTGCACCTCCCTGCTGGCTCTCCAAAGCACAGCAGAGGCCCTGTGCCCAGGAAGGCCTGGGGAGATAGGTCAAGCAGGGGGAGGACATGCTGTGGCAGCTGCAGTTTGCTCAGGTGCAGACTGTGGTTTATACCCCATCATCCTCACAGGGGCTCCTCATTTTGATGTGGTGCTGGAGTGACCCCAGTCAGAGCCAGCACTGTGCATGGCCTCTCACACCTCTCCCCCAAACCACCTTGCTCCAAGGCTCAACCCAGTGCCAGCATCCATCCAGGGACTTCAAACACACTCATAGCCCAGGCTGACCCCGGGGTAGAGGGTGGGGTGAGGACCACTCCCACATATATGAAATAAGCAGTTCATGTGGAAGCATGGAGAAGGGAAGGGAGAGGATTTTAAAAGGCTTAAAAAAAAAAAAAAGTATATACATAAATACACACAACTTCATAGGAGCTTGAAATTTCTGGACTCCCTCCTGCCCTTCAACTTCTTTTGACCTGGATTAATGGCACTTCTTAAGGATTAATGAGGAAGCCAGGAAAATCAGAGTCAACTCTCCAACCAACCAGGCAAGCCTAATGGACAGAGGAGGCAAGGGAGATGTCTGAGGCCAGCAAGGGCTGTATCTGAGGTGAAGGCACGAGCACTTGCCCCGCTCCAAGAGGTGAACATGTAAAGCCTGGAAGGGATCCAGCCATCTTCTGAGGCAGCCAGCATGGGGAGGGAGTGGGTTTGCTGTGCAGGAATGGTGACAATGAACCTAAGGCTTCTAGCTGTGTTGTGGTTGTTAGCTGTGTTTGCCTTTCATCTGGAAGGGGAAAGATACAGGCAGGGGCAGTGAGTGGGTTTGTGCCCACCACACACTGCAGTGCTCCTGGATTAGGCTGTCTTGCTTGCCCCACTGTGAACTTTGTTTTATTTCCAGTCCCCAGTCTGCTAACTCCTTCCAGTCTCCATTTTCTCCTCCACATTCTCCCACCTCCTCTCCTTTTTCCATGGTCTCTGCTGTTTTTGAACAGGGAGAGAAGGAAGAAGGGCTGACATCGCTATGGAAGCTCACTGAAGACTGTGCTGGTTCCATTGATCTCTGGTCAGAATGCAGGCTGAGACTTTCAAATCTGCCTGAAAATACCAAAGTGGTTCTTTGATTCATTCCCTCAAGCTAGCAGAAGGAGCTCACAAAGGTAGCTTTGAGATCCCCAAATCTCTTCCCTCCAAGGAATCATCCCACAATGGGCAAGTGAAACAAGTCCCCTGAAGGGTCTCACCTTTTAGGTCCCCAAATTGAGAGCATCCTCTCAACATTAGAGTGCTCCTCTAAAGGATCTCCTAGCTATTACCACAAAATCATGGAATTGTCTTGGGTTGGAAGGGACCTTAAAGATCATCTTGCCATCAACAGGGATACCTCCTATTAGACCAAGTTTCTCCAAGCCCCATCCAACCTGATCTTGTCTATTCCTGTCAGAGATCTGCTTCAGATGGCACTTCATGCTGAAAGCAATAGCAAGAAGCATTGTGGGGGTGATGCCCTTTCCCCCAAAGTATCTGAGTCCTGACATCCAGACCAGCACTTTTCACAATGCTACAGCTCTGGGTGATGCTGAACATTTCTCCTTGACAGTCCACATCTTTGTGTGATCCAGGTGGTGGGTTAGCTCTGCCATGGAACAGGTTCTGCCTAAATCCAGAAAGCTCCCATCACAAAGCACAAATGTATGTGTTAAATTCCCCTTGTTACCCTTACTTTGGAATTAGAAGTGAAGTAGCTTGGCAGCTGGAAGCCAGGCTGTTTTGTGGCCTCTCCAGGCTGATAACTGATCTCCTTTAGGAAGAGTCAAAGAACTTTACCCTTCATGTCATCATTGTCAGTCAGATGAACCTGCCAGCAGGAAGGCAGCAACTTTCTGGCAGGATCTTGATTAGACAATCAGTATTTCCTCAAGGATCCCTTGTTGACAAGCAGTGATTACCCAAGGGCCTTTCCTCACCCAGGTTAATAGACAAAAGCATCTCCAAGACAACTGATTTCTTCATCCCTATTCTCTTCCACTTAAACTATGGGAAATGAATTTCAACTATGGCCTCAGCCCCTTCTAAGCACCCTTACTGCTCTTGCAGTAAATAGAACTAAGAAATAGAAGTGAGGTAATTGCACAAACATCTGTGTCCAAGATTATCTTCAGTTGCAGAAACAGCTGGATCCCAGCCATGGCTTAGGCCTGCATAAGGTGGGCAACTCCACATGAGGAGCAAAGCTAGAGCTAGAAGAATAATTCAAAGGAAGCCTGACTACATTTCTAAAGGTGAACTAGTTAGTGGGCATGAGGAATCTTCAGTGTCAGTCACAGATTATGCTTGACTTTTGTCCAGTATATAGTACACACAGAGGGTCTTGCTTCTTTTTATACACTGACACCTGTATGGCACTAAATCCTTTAGTAAGTGCTTGCTGGGTTGGTGGACAACAGGGAAACAAAAGATCAAGGACTCCGTTTTTCTGAACCCAGAGAGACAGCAAAAGACCCCAAAAACCTGATGTCCAAATCACCAGCTCAGACCCTACTTTCACACCAGCACATCAGGAACCTGCACTTCATCAGTGTTGGCTGCTTCCAGAACTCCTCACCATCACCTCCCTTTCTCCAAAACTGGCATGATCAAAGAGATCAACCTCTCACTCTGGCATCTCCCACCCTCTCCTTGCCAGGGGTGAGACACCAGAAGCATTTCCAGCAATCCAGGAACTGTCTTAGTGGATAAAAGCTGCTACACCACACCAAGGGGTGTGTACTCATGCTGAGTGTACACCAAGAGCTCCTGATGAGACAGTACAATAACATTTACAAGTCCAAGGAAAGGTTTTTGCTTGGGCTGGGCCACTCACATAGGGGTTAATCTGCATGATAGGAAGGCAATATTTTTTATGGCTTCGTTAATGTGGTTTTTGTATTCCACCATCAGAGATGTCCAATGAAATAGCAGCAATGACAATTGCAAAGGGGAAAATGCAATGTCAATGTGCATTGCTATGAAAACATACTCCACTTTGCATGATTTCCCTTGACTCGTCTCACAGGCTGTTCAGACCCATATGAATTTACTCACACATCAGAGGAGCCTCAGGATCTCCCAGGGGTCATCATTTTTACAGCAGTTTGCTGCAGCAGGACAGAGGGGGCTGAACTCTGCAAGCTGAGTGGATCTGTTTGAATGTCCAGTGCCTGAAGTGCCACAGGCACAAAAGCTGCTTTAGAGTTTTCAAAGCAGTCCATGTGATCACTGCCATAATCATCATTTGCTCAGCTCCCTTTGGCCCAAGAAATGCTCCTAACACTGTGAAAAGCTGTTTACAGAAACAACTTCCTTCATTACAAGGCAAGAAATTTGGCAACTGCTTCCCGCTGCACAACAACTCTACCCCAGAGCAAAGAAGAGATGAAGTCTGCATCCAATTAAAACTGGAAGGGGGCATTAAACAATTAACACATAATTACCTGATTTGGGCTAGAATCAAGACTCTGGGGAGGACCCAACCAGTGCCAGGGAATCTTTAGTGACCAAACCACATGGGGGCTTTGGCTGGAGGTGTCACAGACAAAACGCTGTTTTACCCCCCAGCACTGAGGTATTGGCTGAGAGCAGGGCTTAGTGAACCACCAGGAATTTTTCCCCGAAGGATCAGGAAAAATCTTCTCCCATTGAAATGCCAATACTAGAGATTAAATGTAGCCAAGAGGCACAGTGGGTAAGATGTTAGTTAACCCTGACAGAAGGCAGCCATTCATTCTTACAGTACCTCTGATCTATGTTTTATCACTTTTAGGAAAGACAGAAGCTCCAGGAATCTGCCAACATCTTGTAAATATCTAATTACTTGGGAGTCTGCAAACACTTGATTTGGTGCTTAACTTTCACAGAGTGACAAATACATTGAAGTACACCAGAAGACCTTCTTGTTTCAGCTTAAAGTACTTAACACACTTGTGTGTGCAACAGCACCTTGTTCCCACTGGGTTCACCTAGACCAGGGAATGCTTTTTGTATTTCAAGAAATCTGAGTGATCAGAGCAAGCTGCTCTGCCCTCTACTTAATCAAGCCAGGTGTTGGAGACTGCCACTGCCCTATCACCTCCGCTCCTTGCGCACACTGGGAGGAGGAAAGAAATGGTGATAACAAACCTGACACAGACTTACTTCTTGGGTTTGTCTGCCGTGCTCTCGGCCACGTGGTAGCCAGGCTTGCACTTGTAGCGGCAGATGGAGCCCACGTCGTGGTTGCCCTGCAGGCACCGAGGCACCAGGAGCTTGGCGTTGGCCACGGCGGGCGGCGCGGCGCACTCCAGCTTGCAGTAAGCCTCGGGCAGCGACCACAGACCATCCTCCAGGCAGGTGAGCCACTGATTTGCCCCTGAGCCCAAAAGAGAAGCAGTGTGTGGGGTTACAGCTGAGCCAGGAGTGGAGTCCTTGCCGAGGGGAGCTCAGAGCAACCAGCACGAGTCCTCCTGTTAGAGTATTGTATGTTTGGTATACTGATACCAAAGCGGGCAACAAACGTGAAGACTGGACACCATGGCCTGCTTGGTTGGGAAATGTAACAGGAAATTCTTGAATGCAGACCAAAGTATGGCAAGGTCAACTTCTAGAGGCTGGAGAAACGATCTTGGTTCTGCAAGTCTCCCCATATTTTTCCTTTAAACTCGCCCTATTTTGTGGTGCCTCAGGACAGCCAGAGGCCTTTGTGTAAGACTGCTCTCTGTCCTGGTCAGTTCAGCCCACCTTCATTCTCCCCAAGGGATTTTTGCAGCTTGTCCTTACCTAGGCTGATCAAGCCGTCATACCCTACTATAGATGCAGTGCAAGATCATAGGATCGTGGGATGGTTTGGGCTGGAAAGGACCTTTAAAGGCCATCTAGTCCAACCTCCCCCTGCCATGGGCAGGGACAGCATCCACCAGGTCAGGCAGCTCAGAGCCCTACCCAACCTGGCTTTCAATATTTCCAGGGATGGGGAACCCACCACCTCTCTGGCCAACCTGAGAGTCAGGAGGATGGAAAATGCCACAAGAACAGATGTGAGAGACTTCACTGGTGTGACTGGGAATTCAAACCATCCATCATTAGAAGTTTGGGTTGAGTATTACAGCCCAGCTCTTTGTTGTCCCTGATAGACCCAGCTAAATGGGTGGCCAAAACAGCTCTGGAAGCCTGCAGGAAGTGCCCAGGACTACATCACCCACAGATTGTAGATGATGGATAGTTCATTGGCAACTAATGAGCAAGAAAAAAAGCTGGGCTGGAGTGAATGGGATTCTTCCTAGTGAGAGGTTTGGATCAGCATGTTTGTGGTGCAGCCAGGCTGCTCTACAGTTCCTTCAAGCATCACTTTCTTTTTACAGAAACACTTTTGGGCCAGGGAGAAGATCACATCTCTACTAAGCTCCTGTGTTCCTGATGACTCAAGGCTCTCAGGGGTCATCTCCTACTCCAAGTGCCACACAGACAGTGTCATCCTTTCCTTGCCTATTCTTAGCATTTATTGGCATCAACAGCTTGCTTGTAAGGATGCAAGTCTTTGGGGGGAACAAGCATAGAGCATGTCCCTGCCTCAGTGGCTCGGTTGTGTCAGCTGCAGTCTAAGGTTTTGCCCACATGGCTTGGCAGCCTTGGCCAAGCACCTCCAGCCATTATGCTGGAAGTCACCCAGGAGGGGATGCCTTCCCACTGAGGGAGCCCATGGCAAACCTCCCAGTGACTGCAGCAGGACCAAGAGGCAGCTGTGAGTGAAAGATCAGATTAAAGCTCTGTCCTCAGTTGACCAACCCAAGGTGATGGGCATCAGTTCATGCAGAATTTCTGTTGTTGAGATGACATTTGCATGCTACCCATTGATCATCTCACTCTGGGGATCTGCCACCATCCTCCCTGTCATGAAATGAGACCTTAATTCTCTGCAGTTCTTGCTCCTTAGATTTAATTAAAAAAAAAAAAAAAAGAAAAAAAAAGAAGTAAACAATTCTCATACATTTCAGCTATAAATGTCTCCATAAAATAGGGCACCCATTAAAATGATTTGTTGTATGCGACTTTTCAGAGCAAAGGCACTGGTGGAAACTCACAAAGTCCCAATGCTTGAAGCTGTCAAGGCAATTACCCCTGAAATCCCATCCAGCTCAGCCCTTGCATAGACAGAACAGTAGCTCTCTTTCTCTGACTTGGCTTGAAAAATTCCTGCGGCTACTGATGGAGTCGGCAGAATGAAAGCCAGGCCATGGTGTGTCTGGGTGGTGAACATCTCCCAGGCTGCTCTACAGCTGTGAGCATCAGTCTCTATGGCTTTATACAGCCCCAGGCCCCCTGAACCACAGGCTTTCCCACAGCCACCAGGCACAGAGCCACTTCTGGCTCTCTGAAGTCCTCTCTGTCTGCCTGCATGTTTCTTGTCTCCATCACCGTAATACTGGAGACTGGACCAGTCCTCAGGAGAGGACATTGCTACACCCTGAGGTGGATGGATAAGGGCTGCCTGCCAGGGGATGGGAGTCAGAGGGAATTATCCCCACACTAGGATGTCTCCACTCCAGGGGGAGGGATACCCATAATTTCAGGAAGTATCTCAAGAGCCCATCCAGCGGGAAAATCCAGAAATTCCAAGTAGCAATGCTCTGTTTGAACTGCTTGGGACAGGCACAGAAAGGTGGCATCTAAAAGAGTGGTTAAATGTCTTGACACTCCAGACCATACCTTGAAGCTTGGCTGGGGGGATGCAGGAGAAGGAGCATCTCTGCAGGTAGGTGGTTCCCACAGGGCAGGAGAACTCGGCATTGTACACAAGGGACTGGTCAGGGACACGGCAGTCAACAGGGTCACAGGTCACAGATCTGTCCCACTGTCCTGAACTGCATGTCAGCACCACTTCCTGCTGCAGAAAAAGCAAAGCTCCATCAGACTCCTGAAGAGAGCTTTGATTTACAGGTGTGCCAGCACAGGGGAAAGGTCTAACCCAAGTTTAAGGATGAGGAGAGCTCTCCAACATTTTTCCTCCCCTAGTGCGCCCTTTTTGCCAACTCTGGGCAATGAATCACAAGGCCCTGACCTGTTCACAGGGAGATGTGTGAGGTGTGAGAGCAGCAAATATGCCTTGGGTTAACAGTCCAGCTACTGTGCATGTTACATTGTCTGGGTGGTGCCAGTCCACATTGAGGAGAAAAGGAAAATCCCTTCGAGATACACTGAAACCTCTTGAGGTAAGCTATTCCCAGCTCTGTGTGCTGCATTTCCTCCCCTAAAAATCAAGTCTTACTTCAACTGTTGTCAGAAAGCTCTTCTGTTGATTGTTTTTCCCTAAATGTAGCAATTCCCTCATGCCTCAGCCCACAGACCCCATTGAAATCTTATAACGTCATTTACAAATCCTAATAATACAGCCCCTCTTACTCAACTGGGGAACTGCCTGACATCAAATACCACCATGGTCCCACCACTAAGTATGGTCAATACATGCTACAGACTTCACCAAAATTGAGCGGTGAATGATGGTTTGCTATGAGCAACCTGGTTTAGTGGAAGGTGTTTCTAGCCACAACAGAGGGGGGCCAGACTAAGTGATCTTTTAAAGGCCCCTTCCAACCCAAATTTTTCTATGATTTGCATTCTCAAACTGCTAACAGCCCAGCCCAGCAGCCCTCAGCCAGGGGCTGCAGACCAATATTCCTGATGTCCCTTCACTGGCTGAGGACAGTCACACTGCTGGTACAGCTGAACATGTGTGTCCTATCTTCCCAACCAGCACATTTTGATTGAAACTGGATGTGGTGGCTCTGAAGGACATTGTTAAATTGGAGTCTGGCACTCTCAAGTGTGCAGCAGGCTCATAGTGTAGCTGAACTAGGTGGAAAGGATGCTCAGGAGAAGAGCTGTGTGCATTTTCCTGAATAGGGTTACAAGGCAGACATCACTGCAATATCACTGGAGGGCTCAGGGCAGGGCACTTGCAAGCTGCCCTCTGCTGTAACAGCCACTTGGTAAAAAGCTCTGTTCAGAAGTTTCCCATCTCACTGCCAAACACAGGAAAACTGTCACCCGAGGCAGACTTATTTTGTGTGGTTTCATTTCGGAGAATGGGAACATTTTGTTTTCCCTGGGCAGGCCTTGGCCCACAGACCCAGTGGCCGTGTAATTAACAACCTCCCAGTGATGAGCAATGCATCTCCAGCTGCCCTATTGCACTTCCCAGTGCCCACCTCTGCTTTGGCCAACGCTGCAGCATGGGAAACCTGCCTGCCAGGTGCCACAAGCTGATCTCCAAAGAGAGGAAGTGTCACCCTGCTGACATGGCTCAACTCACTTTCCTCTGTCTGCCCCAAGCAAGTTCACACCCTCACTCAGTCTGGCATATAGACCAGCTCAGCTCCAGGGACTCCTGTTCCTCCCTCTAGAAACAGCCTAGGGACAGGACACTGTGTGCCTACACCCCTGCCAAGGTGACTTCCTGGACCAAGGCAGTTCAGTTCCCAAGGACACATCATCCCAGGTCTCCTCAGTCAATAGCTACAAGCTGTGCTGGCTCCTGGATTTTATGAGGTAACCCCCAACCCTCTGGAAAGTGGGACAAACTCTTTCACGGTGACCTCTGTGCCATTATTGCAACACAACACAAAGGAAGAAAAGCTCTCCATGCTCTCAGCTCCCTCTAAATATAGCTGCTCTGCAATGACTTCATTTTTTCCTGAGCCACTAACTTCAGCTTTAAGAGAGAAAACATCCCAGGGATGTTTAACCCTCCAAGCAAAGCTCATCTGGAGAGTAGAAATATCTACCTCTCCCTCTGCTGGAGTGCATCACCTTGACTTGGGACATGCCCTGCAGCAGTTTTCAGCCTGGCAGAGCTGTGCTCTGCAGACAACACTGGACTGGGAGAACTAGGACTGCAGCAAGGGAAAGAGAGGGATCTCCAGAGCAGAAATACCAGCCATGAGCACAGGAGTCCAGCACAAGAGCTTCATTGAGCTGGGATGTGTTGGGAAACTAGCAAGAAGGCTGGGGCTGGAGGAACAAAGTAGTCTGTGCTCTTTCCAACCACCTCAGGGTGGTTAAATCTTTTTTATCTACGTCTTGGTCCCACTCACCTCTGTGGAGCCCAGCCTCTTCCCAGCACTGGAGTGGAGGAAAAAACCCTTTTCACAGGAGACAGCACAGGCCATGTGCCCTGGGCCATCAGAGCTGCAGTTGAGGGTGGCAGCGTGAGCAAGCAGCGGCTGTGTGCAGGTTCCTGATCCCACACAGGCACCGTGGGCACAGCTGTGGAGGAGAACAGAGAAGGGATCAACCACTGGGTCCCAGGAAGGGACTTCAGCAAGGAAGGGCTCCCTCTGGGTGGCACTTGTGTGGAATGAGTGCTCAGCAGGTCACAGATGCCCAGAGATGCACACCCTCTAACTCCTTCCAGGCTTGAAGCCTTCTGACAATGATGCCAGGAGAGCACATTATCCCAGCTCTGTCTTAGCTGGACTTCATCCCAACCCCACACCTTCCCACCAACCACCACCATGTTCTTTTGAGCTGGTGGTTTCACCAGCACTGCTCAACAATATTCCAAAGTTCATGCTGCTGGCACACAGACCCAGAGTGTGCACACAGCCCAGCACCAAAGAGGCTCATTGCAGATAGACCAAGAGAACAAAAGGAGGGAGGTGACGAGGAGAGAGGAGGAAGAAGGTATATCTTTGTACAACTTTTGAATCAGATATGTCAAACTCTGTATAGGACACTGAAGAATCCACAGATGATTCTCTGACAGCAAGGAAAGGTTCAGCTAAGAGGAAACCTCTGCAAATATTAGGGAGTCATCCGTGAGATGTTCTTCAGACCCTGTGCAGCCCCCCTTCATATCCCTACAGCTATACCACGAAGTGTGGTGGAAGGGAAAAGCTGGATACAACAGGGTCCTCAACCCCACTCCCATCACCTTCCCCCTCTGCCCTGACGGTCTTCAGCACTTCTGCTCTTCCCACAGGCCAACAAAGCACTCCAAACCTGCTCAGGTTGATGCCAGGCTCTTTGAGATCAAGACCATCTCAACACACACCTATCCAGCTCTACAGCCTCAACTGTGGCCACCAAGGTGAGATGTAGATAAAGGGAGGAATAACCTCCCCCTTGGTACCACTGCAAGTTACAAGACGTCCCAGGAAAGTTTGCAATGCATCACCCACACCTCCTCCTGCATCTCGTCCTCACTGCAGCAGCTTCCCACTGAGGAGCAGTCATTAGGTATTGATTATTCAAGCATCACAACACCATAATGAGATTCAGTGCTGGTAAAAGGGTTATGGTCTCCATCAGTGAAATGCAGACAGTCAATTAATTACCTGGGATGGAACTGGGGCAAGACACAGGGCAATACAACAGCTCCCGCACCCTGGTTATCTATCAGCCTGGCTTTATCTGTTACCAAGTGATACAGGTGCAACACCTGATCTCAGCCCTGCTCAGTCAGGGACAGAGGTGCTGCAGCTTCAGGTAATAGCTGGGGATGATGCATTAAGTTTTAGCTTTTATATTTTTCAAATTCTGTGCTGCCTAGGGGTGTAGTTCTGAGATTCATATTAAGTGCTGGTGAGCTCTCTTCACAGAGTAGGGAGACAAAACAATTCCTTTTCCTGTTGAAGACCAAGGACAACTTTCAGACCCAAAGCATAAACAATGGTGGGCTCAAAGGGGGAACAAGAAGGATGGGACCTCACAACCTGGAGCTGGATTGGACAATTAAACCCCAATATGCAAATGGACAAAAACTTATAAGGTGTAAGACCTCATAACCTGTCATCCATTTTGTGGCCATTTTAAGTCCACCCTGGGTGTAACCCTGGTCAGGCTCTTGTCCTGCCCAAGGTGTATCCTTAAATCCTTTCAGTAAATCCCTACTTTATTCTCTAGCTCTGTCTAGTCTCTGTTCCAGGTCAACCTTCCCAAGGCATCAGTTTTTGGTGACCCAGGGCAGAAGGAGAAGGGCAGGAGCTGTACCTGAAGTCCTCTCTCCCCTCTGCTCCCAGCCTGGCACAGGTCTCTGGCCGTTCTCAGGCACTGCCTTTCTCCCAGCGAGGCAGAGGCCTCTGCCTTTTGCCTTTACTCAATGTTTCCAGCCAAGGATGCACAGAGCTAGAAATACCACAAAAGACACACACACACAAAAAACCCCAACAAAAAAACAACAAAAAAAAACCACCAACAAACCCCAAAAAACCCCAAATTGGTGCCGGCACAGATGTTGAGGGAACGCGATGTGCTGTTGACTCTGGACAAGTCCCCTGAGCCAAAGGCATGGTGGAAACCTGCAGGCCACAGCCCTGAAAGAGCCGGTGGGCACAGGAGGGGACCACAAAGAAGAACGAGAAGAAAGGGGCTGTTTTTTCAATGCAGACCTGTTTATGAAGTGAGAAATGGTTTCAGGGCAGCTGCTGCAAATTCTTTCACTAGCTTATATTTCCATTTGCTTCCTTTTTAAAGAATTTGTTTTACGAGTGCAGCATTTGTCAGGTCATTAGCTTCTGAGGGCATCTGTTACCAATTGTAGCCCTCTCCCCTCCCCGCAGTCACCTTCTCTGGGCAGTTGCTCTGCTCCCTCCCTGTGCCCCTGGCTCATTCCTGCTCCTGTCCCCAGTTCCACCACCCGGTGATGGAGCTGCTGTCCTAAACTTCCTTGTGTGTTTGCCTCTGGACATCTTTCCAGCCTTGCTTCTCCATTCCATCCCCTTCCTCACTAGTCATGGGTACCTTGTCTGGGGCAGCCTTGGCAGTTGTGACAATGCTGTTATTAAATAACAATTAAATGAGGTGATAATCCTTTGGAGCGCTACCATTTTGGTTTTCCACCAGCTCAGAAACGTAACCAGCAATGTGGTAGAAAGTAGATCAAGATATCAGCAAGTTTCTTATGTATTATCAAGACAAAATGTTATACAGGGTAGTTATGCATAAGAGATTGATAATTACAGGTCATAACAACAAAATATTTTTATGTACGTCACATATAAATACTCATGCACATGTTCTGTATGTGCATGGATATATATTTTAGAAATAATAGAAAAGTTTGGGTTAGAATAATTACCTTCATTTTCGTCCTCAAAGATGACTAACTTAGCACTGTTTTCTCTGTGACTAACAACATCCCTAATCCTACAAATACCAGCTAGATTTTATTTTGGAAATGATCTGAGACCGATCAGCCCAAGTTGTGAGAAGCTGTGCTCATCCTACACCTTGCTTTGAAGTCTGGTGCTGCTATTCCAGACCTGAAGAGGAGCTCACATCACTGAAAGCTGTCTGATTTTCTAAAATATATCAA
>VWZU01016823.1:318076-329513 GCA_013397095.1 Sterrhoptilus dennistouni | reverse complement strand
TATATATATATATATCTCAAATCTACCAATAAACACTGCCTTGATTGCTTCCTTTATCAGCATCATCACTGCCATCACTGCTGTACTAGGGGCCAGGACACTTTTGAGCCTGATGGTGAACAAGTGCAGGTCAAAAGACAAAAAAGCCCTGTGACCTGGCCCCATCATGATCCACATGCTATGCCAGGGCTTGGGTAAAGTGATAGAATAAATCACAGCTCCCAGACCCTGGAACACCCTAACAAAGGCTGGACAAGGAAATGGTGCAGTTAGCCCAGTTCTGATCTCAGCATGAAGGAGCTCTTTCTGCTTTTGATGATAAATGAAATTCCTGTATCACAGCTGCAAACTCCTGACTTCTGCCCATTTCTGATTCAGGCCATATAAGATGTGGGACAAGCCAATATTTTTTCACTTTTTTTTTTCTGCCCGAGACATCAAAAAAAAATTCCACTTCAATCCCAGCATCTTTTGAAGCTCAAACTAATGATTTGTCAACAACATTTTTACAAAATACCAAGGTTTTTCTCCTAACTTATTTCATGTCAGCACAAGCCTGCACGATGCTCTGGGCTCACCGAGTCCCATAACTTATACATCAAAGAGAGTTTCAGGTCTGGAAATCTCTGAAATTCTGCCTAGTGATAGCCCTAACTGCTCCAGAACGGTAAGAGCTTTGTTCTGAAATGGAAACAATTCTATAAACTAGAGGAAAACTTTCCCTTTTTTCCTTCATCCTTCTATAATAAAAGCAGGCAGCCACTACCAGCAACAGAGCATGTTAAGCCAGTGGTGGCAAAGCTAATATGGCAACACTACTTTGTTGTGACAAATCCCAAATTCTGAAAAGCTGAAATTTCATGTTTTACAGCAATTACTTAATGCAACACAGAAAATACTGATGGATTTACCCACATCAAACTAAGCCAAGTGAAATGCAGTGCAGCTGTCTGAAGTATAATAAATCATCTATACATTGCTGTAGTGTCTACTCGAGCTTTCAACCCCAAGATTGCTGCTGAAACATCCCTTATCATCAAGCTCCAGCTCTTAACAGCGGAAACTTATGAATTCTTCTCATGGTGTGAATTTTTGGGAGAGGGGGTTTTATAGGAGATGTTGACAGAAAAGTAAAGGCTTCGGCCAAATCTCCTGAAGTTAAAAGTCATCACTGAACATACTCTGGTGGAGCCTGGATTATAACACTCAACATCAGTGAGATAAAAGGTGTTTACCCCAATGCGGTCTAGCAAAGGAGAATAGCTAGGAAATGAGAAAAGGTGTTTTGGAAATACTTGGGAATGTCTCCCTTCAGGCATGTTTCCCATGAAGGTGAAAGGTCTCACTTTTCCAGTAAATCTGATGGCAGCCATCCTTGTGGGAGCAGCCTGCGTGTACAGACCCAACGGTGGTGATGCCTCTTGATTATGATCTGCACTGAGGTTGCCTTCTCCAGAAAAGGTGTTTGCTTCTCTACGTGACTCCAAAAGAAACTTGCAAAAAATAACATCCCTGTGAGTCATCTGTTGTCATCCGCCTCAGAGACAGAGAAAAGGCACCAGTAAGACATCAAATGACCTGTTGGCCCCTCCATAGCCACAGTGGCAAAGGGAGGAAAAGAAGCAAGAGTAGATAATGTATTTCCAGACAGTTCCTTTCTGGTTTTTGTTGTTCCATTATTTTGGGGTTTTTTTGTTGTTGTTGTTCACTACACCAAAATAGTTGTGTAGAGGCACAGAAAAGGAGGTTGAATGGGATGTCAGGTTTGGTCTAGTCACCTTCCCAACCTAAGCCAGGACAGACTGTACCCAAAGAACATCTTTATCCATATCCGATCTCCACAGGAACACACTCTACTTCATTTTCTCATCTTGTCCAGAGGAATTAATTTCTGAGCCACATCCATCACCATGAAAGACATAAAGATAGCAGAGGGATTTCAAAAGAGAGCTGCAAGCAGAAGCCATAGCTGTGCTGCAAGACTTATGCTGTAAGATTTAAAGAGGAAAATAATATTTATTGTGACAGAGAGGAGACAGTGAGAGGATCTGACAGCTCTGTACAGACACATAGAAAAGTTGTCTGCTGGCAGGAGGCATCCAGACCTTTCTGACAGGGATGGAGCAAAAGCAACAACTTTCATCTTGAAATCAGAGACACCTTCTTAGCAGAGAGGGTTACTGGATATGAGAATAGCACAGCAGGGGAGATGGTGGACTCATCACCTCCAGCAGCTTGTGACAGGAGATAAGAGAACCTTCTGAAGGATGCATTTAATCCAGTCCCTGTGAAAAATTCCTGTGCCAGTGTATGACATCCGGAAGGGCAGGGCAGAAGGGGGGAGACTGGCTGTAGCAGAGAACAGAGGATCCTGCTGGCAAACCTGTGGTCTCCCAGCTCTTGCTCCCTTCTTCACTGGACACAGGAACTCACACAACTGATCTGTGTTGTAGCTCACATTCCTTCAATGTATCAGGGGCCACCTCTGCTTGGAACAAGTGCATCAGACCAGCTGGCCCTTTCCAGGAGGTTAACACCAAGCACCCTGTTTGAAAGCTGTTCTGTTACTGTGTTTGACTCAATTTTCACCAAATTGGTGAAAAACTTGTGCTGGGAGGTTTTTTCCCTTAGGCAAGACTGGCTGGTCTCAGGGAAAGGCAGAAGACATCTTGAGCATCCCCAAAAAAGCCCATATATAGAGCACTACTCTCAGGAAGCTTATTAGGCTGCAGAGAGCAAATGGGATGGGGCAGTCCATGAAATGGTGTCTGGCCCTCCTAGGGTTACCTGTGACACCTTCCAGCTGGACATTATTTAAATTTTAATTTAAATTAAAATTAATAACACATTCCACAGCACAGTCTTGGCCACCATTGCTCATCAGCCAGTCAGGGAGGCACAAGACTGGCTTTGATGCTGGAGGAGAAGCACGTCTAGAAGTCTCAAAGGTGAAGGTGAGCCTATTCCCCAGGCAAGGTGGTCATCAGGACCTTGGAAACACAGAATCATTTAGGCTGGAGAAGCCCTGTAAAAATAAGCCTAACCATTCACCCAGCAGTGCCAAGGCCATCACTAACCCATGTCCTCAGGTGCCATGTTTACATGGGTTTTAAACCCCTCCAGAGATGGAGACTTCATCCATGGGGCACCCTAAGCCAGAGGCAAAGAATCAGAATTTTATGGTCCCTTCCAACACAAACTATTCTACATTTCTGTGAAATAAGACCTCAGCATGTCTACCCAGGGTGCCCATAAATCTTCATGCCATCACACATGCAGCTCATAAATTGACCCTGCATAAATTTGGTGCCTGGAAGAAAGAAAACAAACCAAACAAAACCTGTTTGGGAAGCAGCCCTCTTCTCTGAATAAAGTTTATCAATTGAAAATATGTAAATAACTCCCTCCCCCATCTAATTTTCTCTCCCTCACATCCATTTTCCATACTAAAGGAATCCAAACCAGACTCCCCCTGATGCCTTACACCCACTTTTGGGGAAGCAGAGGAGGGAATACAAACACAAAGCAGATCGCCTTTTGTAGCACCTTTCCTGTGAACCCACCCAGGCATTTCCCAGCACATGTGAACATAAAATAAAACACACCAAAAATAAAAGCAAGCTAAAAATAAACATAACAGAGGAAATGAAAAATGTTCCCCTGGTTCAGTGTATAGCCTGTACCAAGTTAAACAGGAGGGACTGTGGCCCAGTTTAAAAATGCAAAGAAAAGCACAAAAGCCAGGAGATTTCTGGGTCTCCTGTGTGGATACATTAAAAGTTAAAAGTCTGATTTCTGCTTGACCTCATAAGGATTGGGAGCAGAATGCACAGACAACCCCTAAAACCCCTGATCTACTGGCAGAGACAGCAGAGAGGGGTTCCTGGTGATGGCAGTGAGGGCACTGCACTGCTTTTGGTCTACCAACCTTCAGCACCTTGAGTGGGTCCAAAAGCCAAAGGTGACACTTTCTTCAAAACAAGTCCTTACTTTTCTAGAGTCAAACACCTGTTGCATCCTGACCTGGAGAAAGCTGCACTTCAGCAGCAGCTCATCATGTTCCATAAACACGATCTCTGTTTTCCCCAGCCTGCAAAGCACTGCGAGATCCTTCCAGATGAAAGATGCTACAGAAATACCAACCTGTCATATATTTATTATTCTGGCAATGAGCATTTCTAGGCTAAAGGCAGGAAACCTCATTTCTTTGTTGCTTTTGTTACTGTCCTTTCTCAGGTTATTTTAGGAAAGCCCTCGCACGCACGTACTGTGTACATGAGGCTGGGTGCGTGCAAACGGTCAGTTCAACTCTCTACAGGAAGAACATGGATGTTCTGTGATCTTTTACAGTCAAATGCCTCTCAGCCTCTGAAGATTTTCTATTCCTGGATCTTTATAGGGGATTTCCCCCGCTGCCCACCACCAGAGTCCACCTACCTTATATGAAATTAATTGTTAACCTTTAAAAATACATTACTTTTTGCATTATCTCCATGCATTACTTCTGGAGATAGAACAGGTTTTAAAAATATAATAAAGGGGGCATACTTGAATGTTTCCTGACATAACAGAGAAATATCCTTTATTATTAGCATGGCTACTCAAGGCTGTAAGCCTAACCTCCCTGCCCTGAATATTTGAGACCTCAGTTCTGAAGATGGATACTCTAAATAGAATTTTTTACTCTGAAAACTCTGGGAATCTGATTTACTTTGAGTATTTGCTAAGGGCACACACATATCCTGCAATTCAGCATATTGCTGCAAAGTCAAGGCCATGGGGAGATCATGGGAGGGCAACAAGAGGAAGAGGAGACACAAGGATCCTGCTGTGCCCCTGGAAAAGGCACACAGCTTGGTGTGCCTTGGCAATAAGGGAACTGGCTTGTACTTCAGCTATAATGAGACTTTTATGAGGAAAATGTCTATTTTCCTCTCTATTTGCCCCTATATGGGCATCTCCTCATCCCCAGTCAATGCTCAGCTGTGTCCAGTGGGTCTTTTCCTCCTTGCAGTCACTTCTCAGGGGAAGGGAGAAGCTCTCAAGCAATGAGAATGCAAGATTATTTTAAGGGATGAGAAAATGTAATTGAAAAACCACATCAGTTGGCCAGAGTCTCAGAAGCATTTGAGTACATTGCTGTAACAGCTTACCAGGAGGAAACACGCTGCATTTCAGGTGAACACTGATCTTTTAATGTAAGGTTGAGAATAATATTTATATACTGACTCACTAAGATTTATGTTTCTTTATAAATCACACATGCACTTAAAAAAAAAAAAAAAGTGAAAAGCAACTTCAGGATATTCATGGCTTCCAGAACTCTACATAAATCAATTGTACCACAATCCCACAGGCTTTAAGACAAACACACACACACACTCATTTGTTATCAGGGATGTTCACCCATCCAGGCCATCAACAGAAGGAACATGACAAGAACTGCCATGAGATGACCCTAGACAAAACCCTTCTGTGCTTAAGAACCCCAAAGCTCAACTCAAAAATCAGAATTCCCAGTGGTGTGGCTGAACTGGAGCCCTGGATCAGCACATGTGTGTAATGTCAGGGAGCCTGGGATCCAAAAGCAAAGCCAGACCTGGCAGATGTAAAGTTCTGAGCCTGCTGTTGGCATTATTACCACATTCAACAGGGCAGTGTGAGACTCGGTGAGGAGCCTGGATAGACCAGGAGCGAGAACAGAGAGGATGAGGAGAGCTTCATCCCCACCTTCCTCAGCATGGGAATGACCAGAATGGATGGAGATGGAGCTTGTAAAGTAACTGCTGAAAAAGCCAATGCTTCAGCTTTAGCAAAAAACTCCCAGTGATAACTTCTCAGACACTTTCAAACTTCTCTTGGTTTTCCCACCAGGAATCAGTTCTTTAGCACAGTTTTGCATAGATGCAGAGGCCCAAAATGCACAAAATCTGGTTTCTGCCTTCCCACTCCCTCCGGCAAGATAAGCAAACCAAGACTCATTCCATCAGATCTTCCAACAATACCTCAAAAGCCACCTGAGGATAGTGGCACAAAGGTACTCAACAAGAAGATAAAACCCCCAGAATTCAAACACAAACTCCCAGAGGAGAGCAGTAACCCTGGGTGGCCACATGCCCTGAGGAGACCATCCATACCTGTAGCACTGATGGCCACATCCCTCCTGGTGCTGCAGGAGGCAGGTGGTGTGGGGGCCAGAGGAGCCAGGCTGAGCCAGGGTCCGCAGGGCCACGGCTGCAATGCCCACCAGGGGAGAGGAGAAGTTGAGAAGCACTGAAGCCACCTGGGGGGCCGGGTCCTGCTGGCTGTGGGTCACATTGATGACGAGGGGGTTGTGCTGACACGACAGCTCGTGCATCCCTGTGAGATAAGGCAAAGTAAGAAGTGACCGGCCCAGCTCCAGGGATTTCCTTTTGGTTCACATCTGCTCCCCCCACATGCCAACAGACCAGCCTGGAAGGCAGAAGATCTGCAAGGGGCAGGGCAGGGGACAGCAGTGAGGCATCAGAGGCGTGGCTCTGGGTGTCCCTGTCGGTGTCACAGCCCACAAGTGGCTCACCCAAAGAGCGGTTCTGTCCATCCGTGTCAGTCAGCTGGACGGTGACCGACGGCTTGTGCCGCTGGCTTGGGACACTGCCAGAGGAGGCCAGGAAGAGCAGGACAGAGGTGGGCACTGCAAGTCTCTCAAAGCAAACCTAGGAAAGAGGGAAGGAGACACTCTGAGAGCAGGCTCACCAAATACAGCTTCTCAGAGCACATACAGGCAAGAAAGAGGGAGCAGTAGGACAGCAGGAGCAGGCATAAGGGGTCAGAGACCTTGCAGGGCTGCAAATGGTTGCAAAGGTGGGAAAGAGGAAGGAAGGGAGTCAAAACAGTCCTTTCCCTCTGAATTTCCCTTCTTCCTTTCACAAGCTTTCTCCTCATGTATTCAGTCCCACCTTGACATAAATGTAGGGCATCTTCACAGCACTCTGATTTGCTACTCTTTAAATTGAGCGAGACCTGGATAACTTCCTTCCTGCTTCACCAGCCTTGGACTCCCACCCCACACAGAGCTGGCCAGGAAAGTGAGGCACCCAGAGAAAACAGCTACCAGCCTTGCCACCCAATATTTCCAATTAAAAAAAAACTTTAAAAAAAAACTTTAAAAAAAAAAAAAAAGACAAAAAACAAAACAAGCCCAAAGAATGTCCCCAGTACCCACTGCGACAGCAAACTGTCCACCAGCCAACGTGTGGAAAGATTTGTGGGAAGAAGCCCTGTCTGCTAGGAGAGCCAGCAGCTTGCTACCTGTCTACAACCCTGAAGGCAGCTGGAAGTAGCTGGGAAACTCATGGCATCAATCATGGCAGAGCAGATGTTCTTTGGAAGTAAGAAGACAGAAATGTTTTTCTCCCCCACCCTGGTGCCCCCCCTTCCCCCCAGTGCTGAGATGTGTTTTGATCAAGATCCGCCCCATGCAGTGTTTTTGTGGAATGCTGGTGTGGTGGAAGCTCAGAAATTCGAGGCAAAGGTGTATTTGGAAAGAAGACAAGTCCTGGCTGGCCAGGCACAGCCCAAGGAGCAGACTGTGGGAACGGAGGGGACAACCATGCAATCTGTGATGGCAGCCTAGCCTCAGGCTGGTTTTTGCCACGTCAGGCATTGTTCACACACGGGAACAGGAGAAAACCTTGGGCTTCAGCCCAGGGGTCCCACCCTGCAGGGAGGTGCTCATCAGCAAAAGCCCCATGAGCAAGGCCCCACTGCTGTCTCCTTGCTCCCTCAGGCAGGGCTTTCTCACTTACAGGCTTGCCTGGCTGCAAGGAGTGGAGCAGAGGGCTCAAATGTTTTTATCTGGTATATCCACACTGTCTCCCCCTTGGTGAGGTAAGTGGGGGAAGAAGGAAAAGAAACAGGAAAGCAAGAAGGGAGGAAAAGAACGAGAGAAGAGCCAGCAGTGGTCACAGACAAGGAGCCCCCCAAGACAGAGCTATAGCTGTGAAGTCTCAAGGACCTGGATGATTTTAACCCAACCTCCAAGTGTGGTTCCTCAGGGGAGGAGAGGTAGTTGAAGAAGGCAGGTGAGGCTTTCTCTGGACTACAAATCTTGAGGTGGAGAGTTCAGTCTCCCTTCCTACAGTGCATCTTTGTGAGGATGAAAGGCACTGGCCCCAAGCAGCTGCCTTGATTAACCTCCCAATCCTTTTTCAATACATATTATGTGCTTGCCCACAGCAGGCTATCTTCTTAATTTTTCTCCCTCCCTCTCCCCCTTTCTTATTTAATTTCCTGCATTACACATTCTGACTCGCTTACAAGTGATTTTGATGTCTTTCCTCATCAGGTGTATTAAAAACTGAGAACAAAGCATGGCTGGAGATCTGCAAATTGTAACAAATCTCATGTGCAGACAGACCCAAGGGGCCTGGCAGGTGCTCCATTCAGTGGCACAGACACACATACCTCTTGCTCCCAACCGAATTATGGCATGACAGTGAGCATGGTAAAACACTGCACTGCTTTTCCAGAGCAGTTGTGGATCCCTGGAGGCATTTAAGATCTGCCAGGGCTCTGAACGACCTGATCTAGTGGAAAGTGTCTCTGTTTATAGCTGTAGGGTTTGAACTTGAGGGTGTTTAAGCTCCTTTCCAACCATAACCATTCCATAATCCTTTGACCCAGCCATTCCCCTTGTTCATTGGTGCCACCTCTTCAGAAATGCTGTAGGAAGTGATTCCTACCATCTGATGAGTTTTGTGGTGCAGCTCTAACCCAGGAGACACAGGTGGAACAGCTGTAAAATGGCCCTGGGAGCTGGTGGGCACCAAACACCTCGTGCACATGGGTACACATGTGCATCAGCAGCACCATTCCTGTCAGGGCAGGCAGCTCTGCTAGGCAAATTGTCAACAAAAAGCCATCTTTCCTAACCCAATATGTTACCAATCAGGCCAACTGTTTAAAAAAAAGAAAAAAAAAAAGGCGTATTTATTACTAGTCCATAAATAATTTTATGGGCGGAAAATAATAGCACTCCTAGAGAGAGCACGGAGAACCAGTAATGAAAGTCTTTAGTATAAACATCCATGGAGGAAGAGAAGTGACCACAAGCTCCAATAAAACTGTAACATGTTTTAACCCCTGCGGAGAAATGGAAAGCAAGCTTTCATCTAGGTGAGGCCAAGGGGAAGGATTACTGCTTTCCCTTCAGCAAAGAAGAAAGGAGGAAAGGTTTGTCATGGCCAGAGACTGAAGCCACAAGGTGGGTTGTGAGCATACAGACAAGGAAGAGAGGGAAAATTAGAAGGAGGTTAAAGGAAGTTGTTTTGGAGAGACAGAGGACCTCCCAGTACACCCAGTTTATTGACTGAGGTTTGATGATTCACCCAGTTGTCTGAGCATCTGAGGAAAGAGGCCTTCTCTAGAGAACCTTGGACAAAACAGGGCAAGCTGCCCCTCAGAGTGCAGAGGCAGCAGCATGCCAGAGCCTGGCTTTCCAGCAACACCAGGCAGCAGCCACAAAACCTCTATACTGTGCCTGTGGTCAGAAACCCAAGGCTGTAAAAATCCCAGTGGCCTGACTCTCAGCCCTCCTCTGTCCCTCTACCTGCTGGGACCAAGGGGTTTGACCCTTCAGGAGCAGCCCCCGAGCCCCTGTTGAGCTGCAGGACCAGCATCCTGGGGCACAGAAGTGCCACTTCTGGTCTGGAGTTATCAGAAGGACCAGCCACAGCTGGTTGCTGTGGGCTTGGGGTGCTCAGGACCCCTCAGGATGGCAGAGGATATCCAGCTGCCCTCTGCTGCTCTTTCCAGCCATGGGGAACAAAGGCAACCAGGACTTTAAGCACAGCCTGTGCCTAGCATTTGGGGGTGTTAAAGCACAGCTTGGCTGCAGGGTAGAGTCAGGAGTGAGTTGTTTCTCAGCCTCCAGGCATTTCTGTGGTATTTTGGTTTCATGCACAAGTCCTTCTGGCAATCTGCCCCAGGATGGGTTTGCTGTTCACAGTGGGAATGGGGCAACTATGTAAGATCCAGACACAGGTATTTGGGGATTTACAAAGAGTGCAGTAGCATATGGAGTACTATGTGAGCAGTTTTAAAGGTTGCTGTAGCTCCTACAGAACAGAAAAGGAAGGATTTTGTCACCAGAGCTGGATAAAGACACACAAAATCCTTTGTGCCCGACCACACGCCCTCACCTTGAGCCAAACTCCCTCATCACCCAAGAGCATCTTCTCGTTTGGGTCCTGAGCATTCTCTTGGCTGGAGGCACAGGGAAACCAAGCAGCTTGCAGAAGATCCTTTGGCACCTCAGGAAGGTGGGATTTACATACCTGAAAAGAGATTTATTTCAACCCAGAAGGTTACAAGGAAAAGAGAGAAAAACAGAACCTACAAAACTTCAGGGAAGATTCAACAAATGTTGAGAAGGACCCCAAGGTGGCTCCTAGCATGAAGACAGTTTGGATGTGGCTTCTTAAGTGACATGTCACTGCCCACACATGTGTACAGAAGACTTTTGCTATTTTGGAGTGCTGTAAATGTGTTGTTTAAGCATCTCATGGTGTCTTGTGGGGCTGAGTAACAAACAATGAGCCAAGCTGTGAGCTGGTAGGTGAGACCACAGCATCCTGATTTTGGCTGGGCTCATGAGATACAAAGGTGTGATTCATTTGCCTGAATAACACTCTTCCATGCCCTGTGGCATCCCCACAGGCCTGGCAGACAAAACCTGGGAGGGACAGGTGTCATTGTAAAGGAGCAGACAACTGAGCCCAAGGCACCTCATTAGACATGTGTATCTGGGCAGTTTAACCACGCTGCAGGTCTCAGGAAGACCGTTCCTCATATCAAGTCAGTAGAAACACACGTGTAAAAAGGCTAAATATGATCTCTTTACATATTTCTTGCCTTTCTTCAGCCTGCTAGGAAAGAACATACACACCACGTTAACACCAATCAGGCAAAATCCCCTCCAGGCTCTGCTCCAAAGCCCATATGAAAGATGGGAATTCTCCCATTGATTTTTCCCTGGCTTCAGATCAGAGGGCTTGGGAGCAGTACAGATGCTGGTGTGTGTGTGTGTGATTTCATCCTTTCAGGCCCTGACCTTATAAGGTATTAGACTGACAGGATTTTTTAAAGCTAACAGTGGGACAAGTCACATGCTCCAAGTGGAGCATTTGGCTGGTGGGATGGGGTGGTCTCTGTTCAGTGAAATGCATGGCTGGGGGAGGTGCTCCCTGCCAGGATGAAGCACCTCTCCATGAACTGCAGTTCCTGAACTCAGGGACTGATACAAGAGGAGTGTGAGAAATGCCCGGGTCTTCCACTCAGTCCCTAGTTGGAAAGGTAGGAATTGATGAATACTTCCAGACTTGGCTTTGTTTGTGCCTTCCCCAGCACAGACTTTGCTAGAAAAGTTGGGGTTTTTTGTTTGTTTGTTTGTTTGTTT